>JBCAUA010053204.1:0-11557 GCA_038406235.1 Peronia verruculata
AGCTCACCAAGCTCTGTCTGTTAATGCATATTTCAATAGCTAATTTAGTATTTGAAAATTTTACTAAAGTGCCTATTTTGATGGTTGATGAAAGAAATCACTTTTCTTACTTTCTTTTCGCATTACACCTTCAAATACGTGTGGAATAGAAAGCCCTGAGATTTATGTATTTTCATTCTCTGACTATAAATTAGCACTATACGATTCCTTTCGTGCTCCTTTGCTCCATGTGATTTAAACTGTCCGTGTTCACATCTTCACTGAATAATTTCCTCCTCAGAGCTGAATAAGATAATAGTTTTGTCTGAAAAGTTTTTGTAGCAATTTGTTTATGAGACAAAATCTTGAAATTTACAGTTTCTACTAAGTTTCTTCACCATCTAGGAAAAAAATGACAGTTTTTTTTTTTTTCAAATAATTGTTATAAAATTCAATTTTCTGTATAAGGGTTTTTATTCATTTGTTGTTACTTTATGGTGGGACATGACTCACTTTTGGAAGGATTCCAGTTATATTATAGGGAAAGCAAATGGATGGTAATATCAGTATGTAGCAACTTATCATATGCTAGGAAATACATGTACATGTCTCAACTATAAAAAAAAATATTGTCTCAGTCACAGTCCTGATGGATCACACCAAGGTGTAGCATTAGACAATAGATTGCTAGCTAACTGAACACAGTGAAAAGTTCTCATTTTGTAATCAAATAAGAAAAGATACTTAAAAATGAAAGTAGCTAATTCTTCATTGTGTAAACTTGAGGCGACTGAGGATTATGTCTCAGAGCACGACAATCATTTACTTTGAATAAACATTCAAATAAATCTGCCATTGTAGTTCAGCCGGTTTGTGCCGTTGTAATACAGCTGCAGTTTTCAATAGGAAGTCAGTAAAAATTTATCACTGTATTTTCATCTTTACCAATTTTGCAAGAAAGAAAACATTGTGATCAATTTTTAAAAAATAAAGGCTTTGCTTATGAGCCAGTGAAGCAGAGACAAAGCCTCCACCAATTCACATGTAAACTTTGCACAATTTTTCAATGAAAGTGTTGAAATGATTCTATTTTTTTTTTTTTTTTTTGTGCTTTGGTGTCAGTCAAACTGTAGTTTTTGTGTGTGAATATATGCGTATTACTTATTGTACATAATTTTTCTTTGATCTGATGTATTTTGTGAATGTAATATATAATAGGAAAAAAAAATAAATATTTATCGCTGTTGCAACTCCAATTTGACTTGACTTCTTCTCTTGCCCCCATATCTTTCTCAATTCGTCACAGCAGGAAAAAGAAATCCAGGGAACAAAAAATGGAGGACATTTTATTTGATAAAAGTTAAACAGAAGAACAAATTTAATAATTATCGTACAATATAATAATTGGAAAAAGAAATGCTGAGCTTTGTAAGGTTTTGTTGTTTAAAGAAAGAAACAAATGCACACTATGATTTTTTTTTTTTTTTAATGTATAAAATGCTGAAATTGGAAATATATGTAAAAGGATTAAATAAAGCTAAATTTCATTGTTGTACACATGACAATATTTGATACAAACAAGATGATAAAAAAAATAAAAGAATAGCATTAGAATACAGACTGGTAAAATATAATATCATGTAAATTGCAAAATTCTCAAAATAATAAACTTATATTCAAACATCTAATGACATAAGTATATGCGTATACATGTAAATATAAATTCATTAAAAACTTAGTGAACGTATTTCATGGAATACTGATGAAGCCACCTTGCAAATTTATTAATACTTATTTTCTATTTATTTTATTACTGGTGCTATTATAGAGTACATTAAAGAATAATATCACAGGTACGTTTTTTTTCACACAATGAAAATACAATTTTTCAAAAGTCAATGAGCAAGTTAAATGCAAGATGTAATAAGATATTTATTTTATGTCGGGTTTTCATCACTTAAGGCAAAACGAAAAACAGGCAGATCATCAGCTTCTCTCACTGGTAGCATCGATAAATGTAGTGGAATGAGAATCCATGAAGTCAGCATAACAAGTGAAGATCGCAACAGATGGAAATCATTCTTGGTGTCACTGACTGCAGCAGCCAACATTACACCCGATGATGCTGACAAATTACAGTAAAAACTTAGTTTAAAGCACTGACCAGAGAATACATGTGCTGAAAATAGCACATGAACACTTACACTTTTTGAAAGTGAAATATGCAAATAAAATATCCCACATCACTGCATGTATTAAGTTTTCAAAATGTTTTACAAAACCAATATATTATCTTTAAAACATTTCAATTCATGTAAAAAGGATGGAATAGAGATATCCATATAAAACTGTATAAACCCAAGTTCACTAACACAGCATAATCCAGAATGTATTTTGATCATGTCATATGATAAAAAAGATAACATGGACAAGTTCAGTTCCATACAAGGGAACCCCAAATGATCAAAGTAACATATAAACCATGACTGTGCTTTATCTACAAACATATGGAACAGGTTCAGCCTCAATGCTCAAATAGACCCCAATTACAGTCGAGTCCACCAACAAACTCTGATAATGCGAATTTCTGATAATTCGAATAAAAACGAAACAACAGATTTTTTTCCCTTTTTGTGCCCATTAAATACCCCTTGTATAAATCAAAGTCACTACCGTGAGTTTCCTTTAAACCAAACCCGTCAGCGCTGCCCCAAAGATAAAAATCGGCTTTTGTTCTCTCCATCCAACGGGGAAAATGAAGGAGACAGGGTCGCGGATGGGGTTAGGGTAGCCTCCTCAAGTTTTTTTTTTCCTCATAGGTAATTCGGGAGTTTCCCTTGTCAAAAAACTGGAAGACAAACGCTCCTAAATCGAACCCATGAGGATGGTCCCAGCAAATTCAATTTAAGCGGACTTGACTGTATATTATGATATTCAAATACACGCAGTCAGAATTCAAACAGCATTAGAATAAACTGATTCAAATTTTTCCTTCTCTCTCATTTTCAAGCAGCAGTCTACATTAGCGCCCCTCTTTGTATCTGTGTTACGTTGGGCTCACGCTGTTAGGAGAAGGGTTGATGTAAATTCAAAATAAGGAATTAAGTCTTAGTTCTCTCACAGAATTCTCTGATTTTTTTATCTGTCTCCTGTTTGTGAACATTTAGACTGAACATAAGTGTACAGTGCTGTACTACCCTGTGCAGTTATAATTATGTATACTTAACTCACCGACAAGCTCTCTGCTGGCCCAGCCATGCCAAATATAAACAGACTTTTCCAGCAGAAAGACAAATAATGCATCACATGCCGAAAGGATTGGTGATGCCGAATAACGTCACACAATGAATAACTCAACAACGGATAAATGAGAGATCACTGTACGTGGAATGACTCTACACCTCTCGAGGAAAAAAGTTGTTCTCTCTAATACAACGAAAAAATAAAAGCAATCTATTTCATCATAATATGAATCACATCTAAGTAAGAATGGCTTTGAATATGCAGTACAACAGTAACATAAGTGGGATGTAAGCTCGATGACTGCAAAAGCAGTGGTATAAATAAATACAATTATAAATGTGCAATGTAATAATTCTGGAACAAGCTGAGCCTTGCAGAATATACACATATACAAATGCATATAAACGCAAGGCACCATTTTAAAGTATAATGCTAGAAATATTAATGTAATCCTTTCCATATGAACTATGGAAAAGCACAGATCAAATGGGACTCTTCTCAAATATGCTAACTACCACAATCAGATCTATCTTCACAGCTAAATTAATCATATATTTTTAGCATTTAGATTTCTTTTTCTGTGACTGAAGATAATTCTGACAGGACTGAGGACCACATTAAAATCACACGAATGACAATGGCCTGATTTTTTTTTCCTGAGATAAGCAGTAAAGTCAGGCCATAAAGGCTACAAAATAATGGACCTAATTTCCTGCTGTAACTTCAGAAACCAAACATCTTTTTCTTGCCCCCCTACAGTCCCTGCCCTGTTTATCTAAGGCTTAATGGCTTTCAATAACCTTTGTCACTAAGGCTCCAGGTCCCTCATACCTTAATCATAAAGTGTCACATAATTGTGGTTGGATTTAGATCATAATTACTCAGCAATGATAATGCAGTTAATGAACCTTGCTACTGAAAACCATCACAAACATAATTCAACAACAGTCTGACTTTTTCTCTCCAAATATCTGTGGCAGAAAGTGAATCCAAATGATTCATAAGAGATGTCATATCCCATCCGTCTAAATAAAGCACACTTTTTCTTAGTTCAGCATACTCCTCCTTAAGGATATCGAAAAATCTTAAAGCAAAACAATCATTGCAGTTAAAAGAGTTTTCCCTCTGTAACAGTCGCCTGCCATGACCTGCATTTGGTCCAATGACAGCCACCAGCACTATGTCATATTTGTCTAAGATGTGGTGGAGAAATTTCACCATTCCTCTCACCATAGATCTGTATTCTGAGTGATGTTGAAGAGGTGAAGGAACGGTATGATCAATCAAAATCACCAGATGACCTGAAATTAGAATACCGTCATGTTCAGTTACAGTTTACTGATATTTATTCAAACACACTGATGCTTACTTTATTCACTAATTGCTGTAAGCTCTTGAGATTTTATGAAGAAAATGAATAATATCAATATCACACATAATCAAATTTTCAACTGAATTTCTCTTCCAACTTTTCACCGACCAAGGGATCTATAACATCATATTGTCATGTACTGGTCTACCAGAAATTCCTGTGGAAATAAATCTAGAATGTAAGTCCAGATCAAAATGGTTTGTCAGAAGAAATAAGATTCTTTTGATGAGAATCTTTTGCCATCAATTGTCATTACTTTACAATTCAATTCTTACTTCAAAATTATTTTTAAATATAAGATTAAGTTTGGTTGGTCAGGCTCTGACAGCATAAATGAAGTATTTGAGATCTATGTTAAGGTGAAAATGACCGCCAAATGTGAAAAGTACCATTATTGTATTGGTAATTATTTTATTTCTCAGAAAAAATTTTTACTTATTGTCTTTCAGCTAAAAAGATGGTTCACCCCCCCCCCCCCCCCAAATAAAATAATGCAAGTTATCAAAAGTATGTACAACACTCAGTCCTGACATCGACTTAATACATGCAACTTACCAGTTTTAGGTATGCTGTGGAGCACAGATGATACCACAGTCTTTGGTATCCATTCAGCTGACTGACTATACAATGGATGGGCAAACGGATAACTCCTAAGCTGTAATAATTTAAGTCCAAATATAAAGACTGTAGTGTCAGGAAACATTTTCATATCTTAAAAAAAAAAGAAATCCTTTTACACAAAATGTTCAACTCACATTTAAACAGGGTTAAAGCTTCAGAAAACAATTAATTATCCTCTTAATGTCATTCAGTCAAAAGTCAAAACGATCATCAGAATCAGGTAGTTAGGAGTATTTGAATGATTATTGTAGCTTTAGTAATTTCTGTCATGTGAAGAATGTAAGAAGTGATATACAGATTCCTTTGATTAAAATGATTAACAGGGTCATTGTCCATGGAATAAAACAAAATTAAGAATCACTTCACACGGTTAATTAAAGTCTACGTGTATACTTAAAGTATTGAAATCTCCCGAAATTTCAAACAGAATCCATCCACAAAATATATAATCTCCCCTAACAACATAATAAAAAATATCGCTAAAATTTTCTAGGATAAATGGAACATCAGTTTATGTGATTTAACTAAATAGCCACTAAGCTCAAGGCTCAAGACAGCCACAGAAGTTGTGGTAGTTCTAATGCAAATCTGTCACAACTTGGTCATTTAAACATGGCGTTATTTTAGAAATATTATTTACAGTCAATCAATTCAGTGCATAAAAATTCCAGTGATATCTAACGCAGAGGCAGTAGCATTATCACTGTTCAAAATCTGATTTTTTTTTAGTGTTGGGATTCTGTCCAGCACTTGGAGAAGGAAACACGACATTTCATAAAATATGATTTTCTGATGACATTATTAATTAGCCATATTCAAATCTGCACCATACATGTATTTCTTTTCTAATTTTTCATTTCCGCTATAACATAAGACTAATCTTTTATTATCTGAATTACTATATCTCCCTTTGGCAAGCTTTACTCAATGAAAAACAATAAAAAGTTTTAACTGCCAACAGAGATTTGCATTCTGTCATTGTTTGAATGTGTTTAACATTGTTTTATGTTTTCTTTCAAAAATCTAAAATTATTATTCTCACTAATAAAATGAAACCATGCTGGATATCAAACCCTTTTTCTGACTGCTAGACTTCAGATTTTTCACTCTTGGCTTCAAACAATTTTCTCTGTCATGGTTGTCTCACTATAATACTGAATTTTAAATAGACTGTTCTACATCTTGAACTCCTTTAAACACATTAAGAAATATCATAAACAATGCTATGTGAGAGAGAGCAAAGTTAACTAAGTTCAAGAAACCAGTGCTCACAGTAACACCAAGATGATCTGTATAACACACAGGATAAAGGCCCATCTGTTCTCTACAGCCTGTTACTGTTTTCAGCTTTTCAAACATGGCCACTGCTTCCATGGAGCTTCCATAAATGAGAATTTGAGTGTCATTCAGACAGCGAGACATTGTTTGTTTAGAGAGATCAGTTATGTCACAGGCATAAGGATGCCATGTATTCCCGTCAAGCCATCCTCTTGGTGAATGTTCCAGCCAGGACTGATGCACGGGACGGGAGCGAGGCGTGCACGGGGACAAACCTAAGCTCTGTCCTGATGCAAACAAGAAATAAAAACAGAAATTTTCACACTATACTCCTATAAAAATAAGCTAATATTTGTTTCATAAGGAGCACCAAGTTTCTTTTAGACCATTTATAATTACAAATAAAATAAATTAAAATGTACATAATACTGTCAATTTTAATAATACTGAAATAAATCCCAAAATGCTGCCTAAATGTTCAGTAAATATAAAACTATGAGAAAGACTACTGGTAATTCTGATGTGCTGCCAAGTAAAAATTCAGAAACTTCATCAGTGCTTCATTTGCCGTGAATGAGACTGGTTGTTCACATAATGATATGTCTGGATGTAAATTGGGCCAATTTCAGGTATATCTTTCAGAAATGTATGATATATTTAACTCAGCATTTTGCTGTCAAATTCATGAATAAACATACAGTTGTAGCAATGTGATAATCTTCAGAGGAGATGTGGCATAAGATGTGCGGTATGTAGTGAGGCAATCGAATATAAATTCAGATTATCTGTTTACTAACCTAACTTCTTTTCTCTGACACTGATCTTCACACCAGCAGGTATGAATGCAGGAAACCTGTGAATTAAATGAGAGACATGTCCCTAATCCTTCTATCAATTTGCTGTAAGGTTGACAATATGACTGACACAAATACAAAAGAGGGAGAAAAAAGCACTCTTTGCAATGCAAAGTCACATAATTGTATAAGTATAATATAATTTTCATCAGTCTTGTTTTTTTTTCAACCTGTTTGTGATCTCTCTATTTTCTTATTATCTATCTTGCTTGGCATGTAAGATATATTTCATCATGACATTTAGCCTACTGATTCAGGGTTATCTCCAAAAATGTATCAGTGTTATCTCCAAAAATGTATTCAACAGAAAAATTACAATACGTGTACTTACAAATGAAGTAAAGTGAATGTTTCAGACTCCTGGTGCAACCAGGATGGAAACTTGGGTAGTGGTAATGCTCTCACACTTGCCCAATTCTGGCATGATAGATTTTTATTGTGAGGATGACCACAGTACCAAGGAATATCATTGTTTTCAGATGTGAAATTACACAGTGCTGTGTAGTTGGGAAACACTGGAGATGAGCCACACAAAGTTACCTGCATATAGAAGCACACCTCTAGTAATTTTCACAAGTTATGAAACATGACTTTCTCATGTTATCTCAATTCTAAAAACAAAACAAAGATTTTATGTAGCCTTCACAAAGTACATGTACACATACATGAAATGACACACAAATATAGGAAATGAACGTTAGTTCATCTTTTTGTAGGTCATATTTTAAATGTCACAGATTAGTAATGACTGACAAACATCCTCTTTCAAATACCCTGACTGTCTGATTTAAGATACTAAATTTTGTTGTCAAAATGGTTGGACACGTTTTGAAGTTTATTACAGCAGCTATTAACCATTAGACATATATTATATAATCTTTGGATTTCTGAGATCTTAATGCTTCACCATGAAAACTAGGGGTATTAAAAGCTTACAAACCAGACATTTGTCTATCCAAGAATATCTGAACATTTCAGTAATTTCACAGCCAATAACTTGGCAAAACAAATTAATTTTTTTTTTTTTCAGTAAAGACGAGAAAATTGGTGCACACTGAAATATGTCCTATCAGTGTTTGCTGTCCATGCAAAATAAATGAGCATTTAAGTAGTTTTTAACCTGAGCATAAAAACTGATTTTTACAGTTTTAATTGTTGTGGTATTGTGATAAGAACCATCATGTCATTATATGTTTGTATAGTATGTAACATGTTAGGAAGAATGCTTCAATTGTTATGACCAGCTCATAGGAAAGCACCAATTCTTTTCTTTGTTATCCACAAGAAGCCACAGTTTCGCCTATATATGAATAGTGGCCTCTGTTTTTTATTCACCATTCACTGAAAGAGACCACTGCTTAAAAACACATGCAATGAAACCAACATAGGACATAGAGGAGGATGTTGTTTTCACATATTCCATAACAGAACAGATTAGCCCCATTTTTGTCTGTTCATGTCCAGCAAACTGTAGCGCCATTAAATTATGCTGAGCCCAAAGCTGTTCAGATCTGTGTCTCTTTATTATAATTCCAAATTACATATATTAGCGGGTAAACCTTCGTCATGTCAATACCATGTTTCACGCACCAGACAGAATCTGTAATCCAGCAAAATTCATTTTTGTTTCTTCATTGAGAGTTCATTTACTTCTTGAACAATGGGAATGCCAGTACACACATTATGGGTATATTTTTAAAAACGGAGTGGCTTTACATCATGGCACACTGAACCTGACAATTTCATATAATTAATAGAGGGATCATTACAGTCATCTCCGGATATAAGCACGGTGGCGGGACAAGCTGAAAAGCATGCTTATATGTGGAACATGCATATATGCAGAGTGAGACAGAGAATGTAACAATTTACACTTTATATCTCAAAATATAGTCTAATCCCCTCAAGGGACTAACTAAAGGTGAATCAGTGTCTGCATGCAGACAAGGCATCTAGATCAAACTGGCTGGAATTAGACAGTGTGACACTTAAAGTTGTTTGGGAATGGGTGGGATGGCTTATTCTATTCCAAAGTTGACAGGTGTAGCAGGGCGGCAAATGTCCCTGCCTGGAGAAGTTCCCCGACTCTACTCTAAGCTTACACCACACTACACACACACATTGTGTAAGGCACCGCTGTTCATTGGGAGGGGGGGGGGGGTGTGCATACATTACAAGGTCTGACAAGGTAATGGTTGTATCGAGTGTCAGACGGCCATAGCAAAAACCAATGGGTAAGGTACTCAAGCCTCCTGCATCCTCCTACTCCCAATAAAATGACATTTCACCATTGTACTCAAGGAAACCATTGTTTGGTAGCAGATATTACACCTAACCTACAAGGGAGATAGCTCATATTGCTAGCTGAATTTTTTTGTTCAGTTACGGTTTTCACTTGCTAAGCGCCCTTGTATGCAGAGTGAGCCTGCTTACATGCACATAAATTATATAGTAAAAAATCGGTCATGGGAACAAAGCGTGCATATGAGCGGAGTGTGCTTGTATTCGGAGTGCTTATAATTATATCCAGAGACTACTGTATTTCAATTACATATAAAAAATAACATGCTGTGAAAAAAAAATATTTTTCAAAATACATCTTTACCTCAGAATGGCTTCCATCTTTGAACAAACCAGCAACATATTGTCTAACTCCTTGTCTGACTGATAACAATATGTCTTTTTGATATCTAACAGAATGAACTAAAGCTGCATTTACTGTAATATTACCGCTAAACAAGGCCACGAAACTTGCTGCATAACTGCCATTCTTCAAGTCTGTCACTGTGGCAAGCAAAGACTTATGACTGTTTGATTCACTGACCCATACCTTTATATCATCACTCCCATTTTGCTGTGGTTTCCCATAACCATTGTACAAATCCACTCTCACTTGTATAGTATCTCCTTCTCTAAAGAGAACACTATCTCTATTCTCATTTAGGAGGACAATTTTAGATGTCAATGCATTGCTGATTAGAAGAGGATCATCTTTCAAAGCATCCATGGTCAGTATATACTCTTCCCATGGCATCGGCTGGCCAAAATACTCTGTGACATTCCCTGATACACCTGCCGGAGTATCTAGAATGTGTGCCAAATTATACCAAGTCTGTATTTCCATCTGCAGTGATGTTTTTATGTCCTTTGTTAGGTGCCATGACTGTGGGACAGACCTGTAGAATAATGAAAAAAAAAATGTAGACTGAAACTTAAAGCATTGTCTTGTTTCCACACATATTTAATTTTCACTTTGAGCTAATAATATACATAGTATTTTCAGCTGTCAACTACATATGCCTTAGAAAGATAAAATGATCTGTTTTGAGCAGAGCATACTGGTATCTTGTGTTGGATTTTCTCAAACTTATGAAAAACTCATAAGATAGAGTGTTGATGCAAATAAATAGGAACTCATAAAAACTACAGTTATGATATGTTTCCACAAAACAGAGAAATTTTATTCATCAAGTTTTCATTTTTGAAAACTTCATAGCATGATGCAACTTTTTTCTCTTCTATTGTAATTTTTTTTTTCTTTTTAGCATTTCCTGCCACATAATGTAAAAAAGTAAAACAAAAATATTGCTTGGTCAATCAAGACTTTGTAGTATAGCAATGGAAAGCAATCTTAAACTATGTGACAGGCACAGTCACAAATTTCAGTATGCATCTAGACTAGGTCTGTGCTAAATCAAGTGACAAATCAGCAAAAATATTTAACGAGCAAAATGCTCCTGAAATTCTTTCCAAACTGCTTCACTGCTAACAACAGTACAAGATATATCCAAATAGTAGAATCAGTAGTAGGAAGATTGGGGAAGATGAAGGTTATGTGATACATCCATGGGCAGCCTACCACCATCAACCATCCTCTTCTCTCCTTTAATCCATTTTTTGTTTTTACCATGACCAGCATTCTCCATCAATAGCCAGAATCTTTCCCTTGTTTTAACCACTGACATTTTACATGTACCAAGAATCTTTTGAATGATGCTGAAGCTGATGATTGGCAGATTATTGTAGCGATGAGAGCCCAAATCAAGCATATGATCTGCTTGTACGTGTAAGAATAGTAATAATTTGAAATACTAAGTAAGTCAAGGCTTCTGATTGCCCATGAAAATTGGAAAGTAGGCCTACACAGTGCTGCCAGTTAGCTCAGTGGACAGAACTGGGGGGGGGGGGGGGGGGGGTGCGCTGTGGAAGG
>JBCAUA010053226.1:0-11557 GCA_038406235.1 Peronia verruculata
CAGCCAAAAACATCATTTTATAAAATAGAAAAAGACTGTCCAACCGGCAACTAACACAACAATTTAGAAAAATTTTTTTTACTAGTTACATTATAACATGTAATGACATAATCATGATGTGCATAATGTCCGATAACACATTAAGCTCTGAAAGAGAAGCAAAACTGATTCTTCGGACAATGTATTTGAGCATACGAGACAGTGTATTGGCCAATGAGGTCCTATCTGGTTAAGAAAGACATCTGGTCTGTTCCCACACATTGCTACCTTTATGTAAGGCCCTTTGCTCCACCCGCTGAAAGACAGAATGAGCTTCCGGACTGCCAGCTAAATGGAGGGCGTATGACGACAATGCTAAGTAGTACAGATCTGTGGAGGTCTTAGCTGTTGTTTCCACATAGCTAATGGCCTTGCTGATCTCAGAAGACAGGGGCTGGGGAGACAAAACGAGTTGATTCATTATTATAACAACAACAACAACAACAACAACAACAAATCAAGCCGTATAATTGGATATGGTTAACATAACACGACTGACATTTCAGCAACTCAGATTAAATATTTCAAAATTGGCAAACCTGAAAGATCGACTCAGGCACCTTCGTCTGCTAACCGTAAAATAATACGAAGATGGCATACATGTAATTTTAGAGTTGGGGACACAGCTTTTCTCGAAGTGGCAAAATGTATATGAGGATATGAAATTAAAAACATTTTCATTTTTTCAAAGGAACATGCTGTTATTCAAGAAAAAAAAACTTGAGAGAAAGAGAGAACGAGAGAGAGAGAGAGAGAGAGAAGTGAGACTCTAAATTGAACAGAGCAGAAGAATAGGTTAGCTGTAGGATCAGGAAAAGTGTATCTTGAGCTGTCAAGAAACAAAAGAGGCGGTGAACGAGAATGGAACAATGCAATTCTAAAAAGAAACAACTAACAAACAAATAAAAATGGGAGTCAGGTGGGCATAAGTAATAAGATGAACAAGGATACAGGTGAAAGCTCTTACCCTCACATCTTGACATTCCAGTAGAGAAGTGAGGACGTAGGCCGTCAGAGCTGATCCCGATCTGGTGCGTCCCTATCAATATGGGAAACCGTTACATTTCATCACAGATATTCGAATAACAGACGTTTTTGTCTTACTTGTGGTACATTAATTTTGTCATATTGTCATAATCTATGTTCTCCGTTAGTTGTGTTGACATACGTTATAACACATCCTATCATCATAATATATTTCAGTTTTATGACATATCCTATGGTCATAATTATTAACACATCCTACAACAAACGTCTAATCTCACCTCTATAATATTCACAATATAACTAATCCTACTTGTGGCAAGTCCAGCAGAACAGCTACAATGGTATTGTCGGGCTCAGAAATATATATGGCTCTTGTAGCCATAGTATTTGAATCTTTCTCAATAACAATTTCTTATAAAAGATGGAGGAGAATGGTATCAAATAGACACTTCGAACTATGTCTGATGTTGAGCATTGGCAATGATTAAGATGAATTTTATAATAATCTAATCCTTTTAAGTCAACTTTTTGTTTTAGATATCCGATTACAGTATTAAATTATTACTATGATTCTGAATGTATATGAAAGTGAGACCTTGATTAAAAAGACATTTCGAGAACATATTGATCAGATAGGTATTGTTAGTGAATACGCGAGGCAATCACTGACTATATGAAAAGATTGATTCTTTCGAGGAAATCCGATGTTATTAAAAAATTATTTTGTTAATTTAGGAGTTCTTACATCAAAAGGAGAGCTACTAAGTTTTAAAAACCATTCATATATGGACTCGAATAACATATAACTTGGTAAACATGTTGCTATCCACATGAGAAGCCGCATATTTACTCATGTCCATCTTATATTATTTTCATTGTACACTCTTTGGTTATCCAAATTTATGTACACATTTTGATATGCCTTTTCTAACTCATAGTCCCGTCGACCGTAAAACATAATATTTCACATATTATATTTTCATTAACCTTTTTAACATGTAAACGTAATCACCGTGTTAGGCACAATATGACCGTAATCGTGCCGATATGCCATTAAATCCCCATACAAACAAACAAATGATGGTTATCGCGAAAGTTTCCAAATTTGGATGAAAAAAACAAATGGTCTGACCATTTTTTTTTTTTCACGTCTTCTTGAAACACTTTCCCTTGGAAACTATGCACGACTTCATGTTGTATATCATGAAGTGAAGCATTCCTGCCACTTTGGAGCTGGCATGGGCATCACCACAACATCAAAATCTTCAATGGCTTTTTTGGCATGACTCAAACTTTCTTTCACGCATTCTATTTTATAGAAGAGGATCAAAGTCACAAGATGCCAGATCAGATAATAGTTTGACATTGTTCTCAGCGACAGTTTTTGTCACCTTTATAGTCGCGGTGTCAGAGCAGTCCTCGGATGCCTGTTCTTCGGCGTCTTTCCGTCCTTTTTTTTTAAACTGTGGGATGCAATCTGCAGTCAAAGTTCAGGTTCCGTCCAAGGGAGTCGTAACCAAATATTCTTTACAGCAGAGGGAAAAAGCTACCATTTGCTTGTCTCTCCTCGTGTTCGCCGGGGAACAGCCAAACATAACAGTGGCGTTTGCTCCCGGGGTCATACGTGCATATATATATGTCTTATCGACAGTAAGGATGCACTCTGTAAGTCTAGACTGTCCTTGATAAAATCTTTCAAGAATATGGTGGTAGATATCAAGGCACGGCTGCTTTGCTGTTCAGGCAGATGATTGGGGACGCTTTGCCCACCTGTAACTGTCCGTTGTAAAATTTCCCAAAATAGCTCCAGTGGATGCTCTATTTTCTTGTAAGTCCCTCTTTCATCTTGCTCGACCATACTTTTCACAGCAGCTATTGTTTCTTTGTTGACACTAGCTGCTGGACAAGCATCATTATCTTCTAGAGACGTTCTAAACGTTCTACCCCGTTTGAATTCATTAAACCAATTGAAGACTCGTGTTCATGAGAGTGCAGACATGGTAAAAACAGTATGCTAACTTTTATCAAAGACACTATACCGATATGATAAGACCGAATACTCTCTTCTTCGCATCACTGAACAATGCGTGCCTAGCCGCCGCCCCCCCCCCTTCAGAAGGTTCACATTCTCCTTGGGGGCACGAAAACAGTCCCCCCCCCCCCCCCCTCCGTTCGCGTTACTATTTTTGTAATCAAGATCTGGGTCAATTTGTCTTTTAACTCTAACGCACCTTTCTGGATCTTTTGGAAAACGAAAAATGACATGAAGTGGTTCTTGGATCTCGAAGTTTTTGGCTTCATGACTGCAGCCATTGTTGTTTAGCGGCTGTACACTCGATGCTATGGAGTGCTGAATGTTGGGGTAAACGCAACATTGATCTAGAAGCTGGTGTCCGGTCATATCGATTTAGTGTCTTTGCTGTCATGTCAATTCTCGTTTGGTCACATTGATAATAAATTATTGCTGGAAAAACGCGGCGTTGTAGAGCTATGGGAAGGTAAGAAAATTTAAAAAAAAAAAAAACGCAGAAAACAACATTTTGTCTGACGTCAGTTTAATGAAATCTTCATCTTGTGTAAACATTGTATGTCCTTACCGCTAAATTAGCATTATGAACTGTGTGGTTTTCCACGAACTGGCCCGTAGAATTCTGTTGCTGTGTTAACCATAGGACAGCATTAGCCAGGACTTTCGGATCCACAAAGATGTGTTTTTTGGCTTGGTGGAACACTCGAATGACAAATGCTGTCAGCCTGAAATGACGGGAGCATAATAATTCGTTACCAAATCTGAGAAAAGAATAACAACACATCTTGTGGTCTTTAAGTTAAAAGAATATGTTACATCACAGCAAGGATTATGTAATTCATTCTGATCTCTGGAACATAATATCTAGATGTTTAGATCGACAGCTATAGAAACCTGATAAAAAGACTAGATATTCTGTCTGAGTGTTTATGCCACTGGAGATTTCATTTTTGTCAGTATCGCAATATGACCTCTACAAGGTATTAACTGGATCAATTGTTCCTTCTATTCTTGATATCCATGTTATGTCTTCAAAACGAATAAACTTAAATTTTGTGATTTTCGATTCCCAGAGCTGGACCTTTTCTTATAAGTTTTATTTTCAACGTTCTATTTTCATCACTGCTTTGGAATGTATGAGAGATTCAAGTATTTAAAATACTTGAAAACATCTTTTTAAATGAGCTCAATTGTTACAGAATTAATCTGATGACATTTTTATATCTAAAGTTGGTTCTCTTGAACTTCGACGATGATAAACTAAAAAAAAAAAAAAAACTCTATGCAATGACCACCATCATGGACACCATGGAATATGGCACAGGGTCTCGGATTAGATAGTTTTAGGTTCGTATCCACGTTTAAGTTACTAAATAATAAGGAGGTTCGCCATTGCAGAAACTTTTTATTACTAGGCTTACATCTTACATATTATTAGTCATAATTTTTGCCTCTGTAATGAAAAGACCTGGGAACTTCAAAGAATATCTAGAAAATGGATGAAAACGTTAAAAAAGAAAGAAAAAAGTAAAGAAAACATTGCATCTATAATATACACTACCATTTTGATGTAGGTGAGTGAAATAACGTTTAACATGCAAAGAAAGTTTATAAAGCTTAAGTTCAAATTTAAGGGTCAAAATGCTCAAACACGCAGACAGAATAGCTAGTACTTCTATTAGGTCTCAACAGCAGGGTTTGGGCCAAGGACCTTGAAATCTATATTATCTTCCAGAAGTGAGAATGAATCAGATGATTCCCAGCATAATGAGCATAAAACTCACCATGTACTTCCAACCGAATCGTCCCGTCCCCAGATGCTGAAAGACCCATCTTCCCGTTTATATCTCAGCTCATTTAGGTAACCTAGTGGGCAAAACAAGAAACAAGATATCATTGTAAGCCTTACTATTCATGGATTAATGTTAAACTAACTGTACTTTTCACTCTCTGGAGAGCAATATTAGATCTACTCAGGAAACTGGAGACAGCATTTTAATATTAGCCTGGACATGACTTTGGTCAGGATAAAATTCTTTTTTTTTTTTTTTTATTATCTGTTTTACATTCCTTGTATATTTAGAAATTATGTCATGGTGTTCTTTTTCCTTGCTTTCACTGTTCACCTCAAGAAGTTTTGCTACACGAAGTGTTGCGACTGATATTGACTCATGTATACCTCCTATACAGTAATTTCTAGCGTCTGTCAGGCATTTCATCTTTTCTCGTTTTATCTTCTTTTCTACACTTGTTTTGATTTAGTTTGCTAAGTTCTCATTGTTACATTATTAGCCGAAAAGCATTTTTCTTGAGTTACCAAGAATTACAATGTTATTTTTAACAAGTGTCATGTTTTAAGTTTATCCCCAGCTTATTCGGAGGTCATTGAGTATTTATGTCACAGTTGCTTTCAACATGAACAGAACCCTCTTTTGCTTTCCAAGAACATTATAACTGTGATTGCTTAAAAAACAAAAAATTAAATCCTGTATACGTATATTTCGACACAGTTCAGGCTATTTCTTCTCAAACACATCTTCTGTTATGATTACATGTTCAGTATCATCATGACACCAAAGAAGGCCACTTACCTTTAGTTAGATAGTCAAGAGCCCTCGAACGAATGTTTTCAGTAGATGCATTGAAAGTGGACAGGTAGTTCAGTATATAGACATCAGGGGCCATAGTTACCATATTCTGTTCACCGCAGCCATGCGGAATATCCAGAAGCTGCACCAGTCCTGAAATGCTGGGGCCGAGAATGTCCCCTGAATGTATTTACAACAAAGAGAAAATGTGTATATATATTATTTTCTCCACGGCGCACCAAGTCTGTTGAATGAGCAGACAGTAGGGGCACATTTCTTAAAGGGTTTGAAATTTTCTGTTGTGTTGGCTTCAGTGCTTTTTAAAGTATGCAAGGAAAACTGATGAGGGTCAACAACAAAGAAGCAAACAAATAAAGGAACAAAAAACTACATTTTAGTCATAATTTTTAAAAATATGAAACATAGAAGAAATGAAGGCCTTTTCTTGTCATTGTTGTCCTTTGTTGAGTACAAAAAACAAAACAAAAAAACTTTTTTTTTTTTTTTAATGTGGTGCTAAGAACAGATTTATACGTTCTCCGATCGGAAGTAGTTTTATAACGGCAGCGGCATTGTCCCAGATTGCTGAGCAAAACAGGTGGGGTAAAAACAATAAGTCTGGAAACCTCAGTTAGCATAGAGTTGATTGTTATTTCTTTGTTTGTTTATTTGTTTACAAGTCTTTCACTCCTCAGAAAGTCGGATCATCTAGGCTTTAAGTGACTGCCTTTTTTTTTTTTTTTTATGAAACCTTTTTGGGGTAAAAATGTGGAATGTGGAAATTTTGCCCGAACAGCGACATTCTCCCTACTCTTCATCGATTTTTAACTGCCAAGAGTTCTTATACGTGCGTAACGTGCACGTAGGACCTTCGAAATATATTCGCTCTTATCCCAAGAAGCTACACATCAAAATGGCCCTCCAAAATCAATCAAGTAAGATTTGTAAGAGACCATCTCCTCATGAGCGACATAACGTTGCCTCAATCAAGAAAAAAAAAAAGAACAACAACACAGGTTTTCGATCTGCTTATCCTTCAGTCGCCTACTGGAGGATTTGTGAGTCAACCTCACCACGGCCAAACCCCAAAGCCAAGGTGATCCCCTAGAATAGGGATTATTTTGATCATTCTGGTTATTTTCATTTACCATGCGCAAGGTGTGTTGAACAAGCAGCGTAGGAATGCATATATATATATAAGGAAACTGTTTTCTTCATATCGTCAAAAAAAAAAAAAAAATGTTAAATGACAGAAAGAAAATTGAGTTTTTCATTCTTTACACTGTTTCTTCAACAACCCATGAGGATGATAAAGGGACGTGATAGCTGTGGTGAAAAACAATCCCCACTGATAGATAATGAAATCTTGAGAATGATCAGTATTTCAAGATACCTAAGTTTCAGACAGACGACACACAATCACACACTCATACATTCACAAGCAGTGTTCTCAGTAATTCTACAGTCAGTGAATTCATGTAGTACTGCAATCGCATCCATATTGAATACTGTTGCTGCAAAATCGGAATGTTTTCAATTAACCCACCTCCGACAGTTACCCTGATCAGCTGAGATCCATTGACGACGTTGTCAGGGAAGATCACAGGGATACTCTTTGTAAATGTGTTCAGACCACTGGCCAGATCGATAATCACAGGGATGTTCTGCTTTTTGGGAATGCCCTCAGACTGTGTATTGGTAAGAAAATAACCAATATGATGTAATTCTATATATTTATTTCTTCTTGTTTTTGCTGTTGTTGTTGTTGTTGTTGTTGTTGTTGTTGTTGTTGTTGTTGTTGTTGTTGTTTCCCTCTGAAACTTCTGATGTGCTACACCCTCCATACGATTGTTGAAATGCTTTATGAAAGTTATTATGATTCTACCATTTTTATGGGCCATGTGACTGGTTGACTCACTGGGAACAGTTTGCTTTGACATGTTATTTAACGTAAATGAATGCGTTACACTGTGTTAAGTTTTTGCTGCCTTAATAATAGGCAATAAATAATTTAGGCCGGGCATTTGATGTGGATCGTCGAATACTCAAGTAGGACAGAAGTTTTAAAAAAAATGAAAGGAGTGAAGAGTCTACGGAAATTTAGCATCATAACATAATTTCACATTTCACACACAGGAAGAAATTAAACTTAAGGGCGGAAGGGGGGGGAGGGGGGCGCACCCGACTGGCCCATTGTGGATGAAATATAGGTCCAGGATATTCCTAAGAGTTAAAATTTTCTTTTTGTTGATGAGGTAATCAGAATTCAGCAAACTTCCTTATCAAATTGAGAAAAAGATAGAATTGCCAATCATTATTATTATTATTATTATTTTGCTTGTTTGTTTGTCTGTTCTTTTTTATAACAGAGGCTGCTGATTTTAGCATGGATTTGTGAGGATTTTAACTGTTAAAAAAAATCATTCGACTTTGATTGGGGAGCTTCCCCATTCAGATTGAGTGAAGTGAAAGAAAGGAAATGTCTCTATATTAGCTTATTTGACACCCAAGAATAAGCCTTCCAAAAGGCAGTTTCATATTTTATGGCCTATGTTTATTTCGACGTTTCTTAACGTTCTATGCGCGTCCTTCAACCTTTTGATGGTGATTATCCCAATTTCTTCGATGTCCTCTCTGCCACAGTGTAAGTTTTTGTGCACATTTAAGTATTTTTCAATGTGTTCTATTGTCTTTTTTTATGTTTGTTTGTTTGTTTTTGCTTTTGTTTGTTTGTTCATTTGTTTTTTCGTTTTCCTTGAAATTTTGTTTTGTGTTTTGTTTTGTTTTTTTTTTTTTTTTGCTTTTTTTGTTGTTGTTGTTGTTGTTGTTGTTTTGTTCTCCTTCAGAACCGACCAACATATTTTCATCATATTTCGTACTCCTCCTGTCCTTGACATAATAAACAAACAATGAAGAAACTGTTAGTTGCCTGTGTTTTACCTTTTGAAAAGAAAAAAAAAAAAGAATGAAAATGTGAATTTAATGCATTTTTGATAGATGACATTTTCAAAATGTCATTAAAAAATAACTATCCAGAAAACTCACAAGTTTCCAAAGACATATTCTGAATCAGACATGCCAATTACACATGCACATACCGGTTAAAAAAACACACAATAAACAGCTGTTGAAACACTCCAAATAGTTGTGAATGAGGGGTCCCTGAAGAAACAGATGAGCAAAGTGAGGATGAGAAGTATTTACCACTCAGTAAAGAGAAAGGAAGTAGATCTAGTAGCGAAGACAAAGAAAGAGGTGTGACTGGGGGCGAGCACAAGCAGGTTAAGTTCACTATTGAGTGAAGTGGAACATGTGGACACTGGAGGAGACACATTATATGACAGTAATGATGATGAAGGAATGACTATGTGGGTGAAGATCCCACTGGGGATTCTGGCATGAAAGGGAGCAGACGCCCACTTGCTAGACTTCTACAGACTCGTTGCTACAGATGATCTCTTCAAGCGATGAAGGCTCAAACAAATTTCAGACAGGCCATTATCTCCCAGATAGATCATCAAACAATCTTGCCAGATTTTGTTCTTTTATATGTTATTATCTCATTTACAAAATCAATATTTGACGTAAAATAGAAATTTTTTAATACATATATATACATTTTTGATACCACCAAGAAGCACTAGTATTTAGAGTTTCTGTCAAAACTACTGTTTCAAATTTAAGATCTGATATAACTACACACTTGAACAAAACTATATTACTGAAATCCTCATTATTATTTGTCACTAAATTCATTGAAATTCATGAAAAACTGTGCGTCTCAGCATACGTACCTCTGATAAAACCTTGCGTCTTCAATGAATGGGAGATAGTTTTGCAGATTATCTGCCTCTTCCTAAAGAGGGACTGATGTAAGGGGAGATCATTTTGACCAGCCCCATTACTTCCTGTTGCCAGATACGAGATGTGTTCAGCAAGCAGTGTATAGAGGAAAAATTCCATTTACTTCATATCATTCCAAAGACTGATCACCAAAGAATTTGAAAAAAAAAATCACAATAAGAAGGAAACATTCTCTTTACATAATGATTTTTTTTTAAAAATAATCTTTCATGGTAAATGTTTCAAGCAAAGGGCACAAATGTGATTTTTTCCCCTCTTTACACTGCTTGTTCAATCCCTCTTTTGTCTGATAAAGGGAAGTAATAGGACTGAGCACAACGATCTCCCATTGACACTGCACACACTTAGTGTTAAACGCAGAGGCCCCAAGGCGTGTAATAGTTCAATCACAAAATATAACTTACCTCTATCAAGAGTTGTCTTCTCACAGCATCAGCAGCCAGGTGCGACTGGGCTTTAACCTCAATGTCAATCTTGCCGATGTCCACAGGAATGACGGCAAACACCACAGAGCTGATCTGGCCTTTGCCAACCTGTTGATAAGTGAATGCTTCAAGGAGATTACGGTCAAAGAGATC
The DNA here is from genome assembly GCA_038406235.1 of Peronia verruculata. Classification (NCBI taxonomy): domain Eukaryota; kingdom Metazoa; phylum Mollusca; class Gastropoda; order Systellommatophora; family Onchidiidae; genus Peronia; species Peronia verruculata. The sequence goes on from JBCAUA010053226.1 coordinate 10,086, forward strand.
AGTAAGCACTTCTTATTGCCGTTCACATGATGCACCGCCTGCTTTGTGGCTGCTACAACGTAACTATTGTCAGCCAGGAGAAATGGTTGCAAGCAAAAGTTTATAGGCACAGTTTCGTCTATATTGATAATATGGGGGTATATTTCTGGATTCTCCCCCCCCCCCTCCACATACACACACGTACACATACATTTTACCTATTTGAGCATAATAGTGAAAGGAACACTTTTTTCAGAATGCTGGATACCCTTTATTATTTCTTGATGCTTGGGACATGCAAAATTATAGAGATATCAGGTTTTCACAATTGCTAGCTAACAGTAGTGTTAATAGAAAGTTAAGAAACGGTAAAATAATTATCATTAATTCAGATCAGCGTAAAGCGACCTTTTAGAGTAAAGCTACACTCTTTGGCAATAGCGAATAAAGATATAAAAAATAGCTGTACGTACATTTAGTTCTGGAGTAAATGATATCTATAATGTGAGCAAGCAAAGTTTGATCACTGGAATAAAAGTTTTACAACACGGTTAAAAAGTATCGATAGAATACTCCCAATATCGTGTTATCTCATCCTTATGTGTACACACAGAGCTCATCTAAAAAAAAAAGAGAGAACATGCACGCCCACTTTACGAAATTAAAACGTACAGTCAGTAGTCCGGTGTATCTGTAAAGGTCTGGAAGTTAATGTCCACCAGTTTAAGCAATGCTAGTAATTGTAGAGGTCCAAGAAAACTTGTGTTAATCACTTGATGTATGACAAATTTGTTATTCACGTATGCAGATATGTGTGTATATTTTCCCTTTCGCTGAAATAATTGTACTTTTTTTTTTTTAGCAGATTCTCTATGTGCTTCTTAGAAATTGAACAAAGAGACAGACTAACGAGCAAGGCAGGTGAGTAATTAGCAATACCATAATATTATTATTAAGGCTGACTGACGCACTTGTAAAAACGCCAGCTTTTTGTACGTCTAGATTAATGACTTTAGACAATATTATTGTCTAACTAGCTACAAAGCCAAAGAACATCATTGGTGCCGTCTGCATATTTTAGATCCCAATTCCTCTCTATGCATTGAACAAAAATTATGTATAGTGAGGTCGTCTGATCGTATCGTTACACTGTGACTTACCACTACAGTCTTGACAGCATCCGTGTCCGCGATGGTATTCACACTATTGTTCCGCTTCAGAATGACGTAATCGTCAGATTTCAGGAGAGTAACCCTGACCTGAAAACAGTGTAGTTATTGAAAAGTTTAAATTTATAAAGCAATCACAGTAAGACTGAGTTGCCTCTTGACCAGTAGAGTTTGTGTGGACAAAACAATAGCGTCTCTCACTTGTAATATGGATTACTTTCTTTCTCTCTTTCGCTCTCATTCTACATATCTGTCTGTCTGTCTGTCTGTCTGTCTGTCTGTATGTATGTATGTATGTATGTATGTATGTATGTATGTATGTAT
>JBCAUA010053248.1:0-11556 GCA_038406235.1 Peronia verruculata
CCCCCCCCCCCCCCCCAACCGGTCTCCCCACCCCCATCCCCCATTTCAAAAGTAGTAGGCCCTAAAGCCTAAAGCATTTTCTATGTCTTTTTTTTGATGTCTCGAACTAAATGACATGGTGACAGGAAGCAATGTTGATGATAATCATGTAACCATGGTAAGGACACCATTATTGTCTATTTAGTGTTCATAAAATGCATAATATTTTCAAAGGCGTAATCTACGACATGACCAAGATTTGGTGAATTTGTTTCAAATGGTGGCCCTCATATCCCATATCTATTTCTGTAACTGAACAAAAGTCGGGAGATTTTGTGTCAGTTTTCAATGTAGTTTTTGCTCCACAGCAGTTTGAAAAGGAGGGGGGGGAGGGCGGCGGAGAGAGGACGGGAGTGCAAAAATACTCAGAAAAAACGAGTAATTTGTTATCTTTTCATCAAGACAGAGTCATGTCAAACGATAAGTTGAGTGGTTAAAATAAAGAAGAATTCTTTACAAAATACTTTTCAAAAAGTTTCTTTTGACATGCAAGATTAGATTTATTTTTGTATTATTTATGGTAATAAGCAGTAAATAGTCTGACCCTGGCACTTTGGTGTTATCGATTATTTTGACACAATGAAGTCTCACTTAACCCTTTCACTGCCAACATATTTGTCTGTTCATTTTTATAAATCTCCTGATGTGTCAACAGAGGAATTGGACAGCATTTTTGGAGTCAAAACTTTTCATTGTTGTAAGAATTGGTGTTGTAATTGCGAAAAAAAAAAAAAAAAGCACAGCGTCAAAGGTTAAATTTTGACTGAGTTTTAAAATCCAAGGGCCTCAGTTTGGGCAGGTAAAAGAGTAATGGCTGTGAGCCTCAGAATTTATTTCCCGTAATTTAATATACCAGGCAAAATGTATGGCATCACCCTTGGGGAAAAGTAAATTATATGTAGGTAATCTACTGAAACACACAGCACGCTCTTATGTCTGAGGAAAGCACGTAATTTAGACCTGCCAGCCTTTCTCTCATCAAATATTTTAATCTGAAATGAAAACTTTCTGTTCACTATTTAAAGTCATTTTTTACAACTTTCTTAATATGAATGTGGATGCAACAGATTTGAGAAAATTCGTTACCAGAAGTTCTAAGATAAATTTTTTGTTTAAAGTTCCACTGCTTTGTTGGTGGAATCAGCGGCAAATAAACGCCATTGAAGAAAACGAATCCTTTGGAAGCGACAGAAAGTTGAGGTACAGACAGAATTACACATTGTCAGAACTGGCCATTGTCTCACGGAAAAAAAAGTATTTTGTATCAAAAAGAAAAACTGGCCAAACATCCCCCCCCCCCCCCGTTTAAAAGTTGACACCACTAATTCTTAATAGCTGTTAAACGATGCATAGTAAAAGTACTGAAAGAAATCATACCATGTTTATGGAGAGACCTGCATGCTTTCTTCTTTTGTAGAAAACATTCTGTTCCCAACTTATCACTCATGTCAAGAACTGTATCTGTTATGTTTGTCTAAAATTGCATACAGCTTACAGCACTGACTACTTAGATCTAGTATTTCACTGATGATTTGTCGTGGGATAAGGTGGCCAAGAATAGCTGCAATTGGACATGTAGAAATTTGGAGAGTTTTGCAGTGCTACACTCACAAAATAAGAGTAAAATGCTGAGTGTAGTGTTGGATGTCGAGAAACTGTGGGCAGGCGTTACGTCATCAAAGCCTCCAATACCAGCAACATGTTTTTTTTTTTTTGTGAAGTGAAAATGGTTCACATAAGAGACTGTCCATTTTTCACCCCAAGAAGTACAGAAGTACTAGGAAAGCTCAGAGTGTCTGCTATACGTCATCTCCTAGACAGTAAAGATGCGGTACGCATGTCGAGAATACACCCTTTTTATAACCACGAGTATTATCAAGTGAAAATGGACGTCTAGAACCAACGCCGCGTCTGATTCCACAAAGGAATATTTACGGGCTCCTCAAGAGTCCCGCACTCCATCAAGGGCCAGAGACTATAACCAACTCTCGCGGCTCGAGTATCGTATCTGCCAGGAGGGACACGGCGCTGACCCGCGCTCGGATCCATCAATGGCTCTCGGCTCCCATCTGACGGCTGACCCTGTCGCGAAGACAAATGGCCAGCGAGATGACCTGTCCCTCCAGGACTGAGTTATTACCATCACTGGACCATTCATCTAAAAACAAAAACAAAAAAAACAAAAATCAAATTTCATGACTTTCGAAGAAAAAATAACCATTTTTGGCCAGCCTTCTCACTCTGAAGAATTATTTCTGTCTATCTCAGAACAATACAGCGTTTCCAAACATTCTGGAAGTAAAAGTCCCTCGGATCTGAATTTTGTGTCCAGTAAGACATTGCAATTGAAATTATGATGTCAGACGTTAATGCTACATTACCATCATTATCATGTTCATATTTCACCTTGAATGATAACTTTATCAACTGCGGGGAAACTTTTGGTTTTACTGCGCAATTCATTTTTGTGCCAGTTTGGTCTCGGACTGCAAGAGGTGACAAAAGATGCCAAGACTTATGGTAGGAAAATATCAATAATAACTTAAGTAATGTCTCTACTTGTCTGAACTTCTATTGCCTAGAAAATGGTACATATTGTAGGGCGTCCCATTTATAGTTTTTAAATAAATGTGTTTCATCGAAATACAACAACGTCAATGTTTTGCATTCTGTGAACTTACTATACATCCTCCTTCATTCACTGTTGAGAATAGCAAATATACTATCGTTATCGTATTCAGAAAAGAAAAAGAAAGAAGAAAGAAAAAGATATTCACACCATAGATAATCGGAAGTTCATTGCTCTTGAACCAAGGTATGTTTAATTTTATAATATCAGACATTCCAATACAGCTACAATAAACAAATGTGTATTGACAAAGGTACTTGCTTTCAAAGCACATCACCATCAGCGGTTTCAATTCAAAGTTCTTCATAAAAATTCACACACCAGGCTCTAATATAATTACGTAGTAAATCAATATCCAACTTTCCCAAGCGGCTGGTGATCAACAGATTTACTCCTTCTGTAAGGCCGCCCTTGGGGGAGCTACGTCCTTGCATGTTCCACCAGCGTAGCGACAGAGTTTCAAATCCAGCATTGACTAGATCTGGACCACGAGTCACCAAATTTGTCTTAAACTAGTTCATGGACTTCACGACAGGTTGATGGTTTTGTTTTATTGGAAGAGGAGGAGGCGGAAGACAATGACCATGGTCGAATCGACAGCCAAACAGTGCGGGGGTGGGGGAGGGGGGGGGGATAATTGTTCAGGACCCTGGAGAGACTAAGAAAACAGGAACTCATTTAAGGACACAAGAACCCTCTCTTGTTGGTCCCCCTCTGTCACTCTGTTCCTCATCCCATTTTCCCTCCCTCCCTCCTCCTCTCCGATTGTCATATCCCCCCTCTTCCCCTCCACGTCACCAGCCCACTCCCTCAGAAATAGCCAAGGGAGACTATCTATCGCCAGGGAATGTAAAATAAATCTGCAGAGATTCATTTTATTTTGACAAGCAATTTTCTCAACTTCTACGTCTAAGCACTCTATCCAAGTCCGCTCGGGGAGTTCTCTCCTCGCCCATGTGGTCGATGGACTAGCGTCCAGGCACTGTTTTCTCGGCGAGATGAAACGTCTTATCTGTGGCGATGGTCGTCCTGGCTTGGGGGCAATTCCTGGCTCAAAATGATATCCTTTGAAATGTTACACAAACAAGTGATTGCTGGCCAGTAAATGGTTTCCCTGAATCAGCTTCGTCCTCGAGAAAATGTGTATTTGTAGAAGGGCAACAGACATAGTGGTTTTCCCCTTTTCAGCAGGGAGAATTTCCGGTAGTTTCCGAAAATAGTTTCTAATCTACGATACGGTCGGTGCAATTAAAATATCTTCATTATTCTAGTTTCCCGAAGCGACATTTCAATTTGTTTATTACTTTGGCTTTATTCATTCTGGAGAACACACACACACACACACACAAACACACACACACACACACACAGACGCACGCACGCACGCACGCACGCACTTACGCACACACACACACACGCACAGGAGTCATCGTTTTGTCTCTATGTGTGCAACAATACTTTCCAGGGAGAATGAGGTAACACACAGCAGATACAAACAAGCGTTTACATTATGAGATCATAATAATATTCCTACTTGCAGCGATTGGTTTCAAGTATTGTCTTTACTGAGTACCCAGTATGAGTGGTGATTAATAATTTTTAAAATTAGGTTTAGCTGTTCTCAAGATTTCAGGGGTGACATCTCTTCAATCTCTCCTCTTTCCTCTGTCTTCTGTCCCGCTGTTTTTCTTCTCTTCTTCTGTATGTTCGATCAGTCTTTGGCGTGTAAACGTATCTTACAGTATTTGGCACGATATAGCCGTAATCGTGCTGGCGTGTTATTAAACCCCAACATAAACAAACAAACAAACAAACAAGCAAACAAATAACTTCCACTGTGATTGGTATCGACTCCATGACAGACCTGTGTCTATCTAGAACAGTCTTTGCTGTTGTTAGAGTCATTGGCAAAACTCTCTTTTTAAAAATATCACAATTTGATTGAAACAGAAAAAATAGCCATGAAGAAAGCACATGGGAATTAACGCATTTGTATAAAATGTTCATAATAAAATTAATGACACATTTGTGACTTTCTGTCACCAGTTGTTTATATCTGTGGCCTGTGTCAACTATTATTAGTGAATACTGCCTAACGATTTAGGCGCATTTCATACGCAAAGTCTAAGTTTAAATAAATAGAGAGGCCTTTCATATCATAGCGGAAGAATATACTAACCAAGAGAAGCCTGGTTATGAAGACCTTGGAGACCAGTAATTGTGTAGAGCGAAATATCTAATTCTATATTCCACAGTAACGACTGAAAGTGCATTCAGGAAATGTGTATTAATAGCTTGTTTTACTCGCTCCGTACAGTCATGGGGGCGCCACAAGAAGGACTGTCACACCAGATCTGTCCACCTATGTCTGCTGCGCGTGCGAGAGCCTGCATTTGTGGTGTCGGTGCCCAAGTAGTTGGCCGTAGGACTCGGGATCTTAAGTTTCGGGTTCGAATCCTGAGTGATCCCGAAAATTTGTCATTGGGAAAGACGATTAACACACTTTTCCTCACTCGGTTCAGGTTAAAATGGGTACTCGATTATAGACCGTGACCGATATTGTTATAAGGTTTAGAGCGCCTAACAGGCAGCTACCTCGCATGCTTCGCTGGACAGCGTCTAGGAATGCATTTTTTTGGTTCTGTCGGGGTAATAATTGATAGCAAAGCGCTTGGGAACTGTACACTGTACGAGAATATGCGCTATAAAAATGCTATTATTACTGCAATCTTTAGTTTTGTTTCTGTAAATGTTTTTACCGGTTTAGTCCTCGATGGTTGTCGACCTACATTTGCCTTTACCTGCCTCTTTGCCTTCTTTATGTATACGAGTCACAATTTGATTGTATTTAAAAAAAGAAGTTAATAAATTGTAGAATATATATTAGTCGTAACCCTGGCAGTCAGTGTGCTAATGTACAGGCCTTGATACGGTATGAAAGACGCAGAAGAACAATGTATTGCAAAAAATGCTGTTGCTATAGATCCATTTTCCCGTTTGTGTTTCTTTCCTTATTTCTGTGTAAAAAGGGGGAGGCGGGTGGGAGCGGAAATCTGACGTCATAACATTGTTTTCAACCAAGTTAGGCCTATCATTATTTGTTGTGCTGCGATTAACTAGGTCTAGATCTAGAAATCTAGATTATGTTTGTCTCCCACATACTTTGGCACAAGGTCAGAAAAAAAGAATAAACGAAACTGGTAGACTTAACTTGCTATTATCATTCCGTTGCACTGATGTTGTAAACTAATCCGTAGTTGGATTTAAGCAATTTTACGCTTCAGCCATTGTGCCCCCCCCCCCAAAAAAAAAGGATGGGGGGGCAGAAGTCTGACGTCATAATTCTCGAAGGAAGAGTAGGCGGAAGAGGAAGGAGAGACGTCATAATGAATGGATCTGTAAAGATGACGGAAGAACAAGTAATTAAACTCTGCTGGAACATCGTTCCTATTTTTACACGTCTAAAATCGCGCAGGCATCACATGAACCCGCCTATCATATTTTCGTCAGAGCTAATCACAGCAGCAAATCTTGGGCTCTTAAAATAGCAAGAAATCCATCTTTTTTTATTCCTTCATTTCCTTTTTTTTTTTTCCTGGTTTGAAGGAAAACAGGGGAGGTAACAACCTCTGCAACTATGGGGCGTTTTCAGGAAAGGTCAAGTGTTGACACCTAAAAAACCGGTGATTGCACTGGTCCAAAGTGCAGGCCTGGAAGGGAGAGGGAGAAGACAGGGAGGTAGAGGGGGGGGGGGAGGAGAGAGATTACGATCCCTAACAACCTCTCGCCTTCTTGTTTCATTTTTCATTTTGATTCCAACCCCCACCCCCCACCCCTTCTTTTCGCAAATAGCTCCTTACAAACGAGACCACTCATCCAAATGACATGATTACGTTAAGTATGTTTGTATCTGTCTGTCCGTCTGTCCGTTTGTCTGTCAGTATGTCTGTCTGTCTGTCTGTCTGTCTGTATGTATGTATGTATGTATGTATGTATGTATGTATGTATGTATGCGTGCATGCGTGCGTGCGTACGTGTGTGCGTGTGTGTGCGTGCTTGCGCGCGTGTGTGTATTTATGTATGTCTGTATGTATGTATGTATGTATGTATATGTATGTATGTATGCGTGCATGCGTGCGTGCGTACGTGTGTGCGTGTGTGTGCGTGCTTGCGTGCGTGTGTGTATTTATGTATGTATGTCTGTATGTCTGTATGTATGTATGTATGTATGTATGTATATATATATGTTTGTATGTATGTATGTATGTATGTATGTTATCTTATGTATTATGCTTACTCTAAAAGAAATAAAAATAAAAAAAATAAAACTGGGAAAATGGAGAAAAAAAAGAGGGGAGGGGGAGGGGGGGAGCTAATGTCAGAAACTCAAAATGACATCACTCACTGACAGAAGCAGCTGGTATCGAAGTGATCAATAAATGCAATTCCAAGATATCGAGATATCCAGCATATTTGTGCCTGCCATATGTACGAGTATCGATCTTATAGCCACTAAAAAGCTCATTCTCACTTCCATGCCTTGCAGATCAGGAGATGAAGCTGTGACTGATAGGGTGAGCATACATGTTGTATTACAAATTCACAGCCGTGATAAATGGCTGGATGATGCCTGATAGAATGCTGGTAGGGATTCATATATCCATGCTATTCTAGAACCATCTCCAACGTGAGAATTACACATGTTTTTAGGGGCGTGGAGGCTGAAGAGGAATCGCCCAGGCTGCCCAACCCACGAATGGATTTGCTAACTTTAGTAGGGACGTACATACAAAGACATTTAAGATGCTACCGTCAGAACAAGAGCTTCCAATCTGGTAAGAAAACAATCTTTTCAAAGAATGGTGATGGGTAAGTTGGTAAAACAAATCAAGGCAGCTCCAAAAAAAAAAAAAAAAGGTTCTTAAGCATTAACGAATGGACAACATCAGCTTCTATGAGTTATCTGAAGATAGCACTCGGCCGTGACCAATGGCACAAAGTCATAGATTTGTTCCGATTAAAGGAAAGGCTGGAAATCCATGCATGTATTCTTAGAACTGGTTACAACATTCCAAACTGTTCACACGTTTGCCCCACTTTTCTTTTTGATCCTGTTACGGTGGGTCGGAAATGTATGACTAAAAATTTTTCCACGTGAACCTGTTGAACTTAGATGCCTTCCCAATAATAGTAGTACTGGGTACATTTAATGACGTAGGAAAACGCCTGACGTACCATTGTTTCCGGCGTGTGGCTTTTCCGAAATCGTGTGTTCCACTAACGTTGTGGGATTTGGTGGTAGAGCGTAACACAATTAAGGGAGTGTTTCATTTTTAGCAGGGGTACAAACATTCCGCCGGGGATTTCCATGTCTGTGCTTAGTCAAATGTAAACTATATTTGACGTGATCAGCGAATGCCCCAACGATCAACAGATATCATAACAAAAAGCATAAGAATGCAAAATCTAGAAATTTATCATAAATACTTATAAACCCTTGCTATGTACATTGATCTCAATACTAACTCTTCAAAGGACATGAATACATACTGTCACTGAAGAAAATCATCCAGTGCAATAAATCTACATGGTGCGTAATGTTTTTGGAAATAAAATATGAAATGTTTCGCCATACTGAATAAGTTCGGACAGATTACGTCATCATTTCCCCATCCAGCTATTAAATCATTTGACTACGTGAGATCTCTGTCAGTGGGCCAGGAGAGCGGGTAACGCATGAGCTGCACACCTGGCATCCGTTTTCTTTATACAAGGACTTAAGTCCAGCTCGAATGTCAAGGCCTCATGACGATGGCGGGAACTTAAGCCTGGTACAATTTTAAGACATTCACGGATGAAAATCCAGCTAGGCATAGCTAATGAAATAATAATATGGTAACAGTCTTAAAACAGAAAGAGCAGACAAAAAAAAAAAAAAAGGAAGAAAGAAAGAAAATGGCACCACTTTGTACTTTTCCTGTGAAGATGCGTGTGGGTGTTCTTAGAAATAATCCCTGTTATCAGAAGATGGATTTCCTGGTCTTGAAATGGAGGTTACTGCTGGGCGAGCACTTCTCTTATCTGTCGAGTACACAGTATGGTATCTGCTAGAGTGGAAGAGAAGGCGGGGTGGTGGGTGGGCCAGGTAGAGAGACGTGGGGGTAGGGGTGGGTGGGGTAGCCTTAGTAACAACAAACAACTACCAATAAATAACAACTTTTGGAAACAACAACAGAGGCCACTAGAGAGATAAGTGGCCCGCCAATTACTACCTGCCAGCAGACGATCCATTCAACAAGGCCGCAGCAGCAGCAGACGTGGCCATCAGCTCGCAGACGTTCACAGGACTGTGCCCTCCCACCTGACGGCACGTGCAAACTTAGTCGCGTGACAGCGTTCAATAAATGGAGGAAAAAACTTCAGGCCAGACTAGACGTGCTGAGAGTGGTTATTGTCTCAGATGGTGAGGAAGATGGTGAGGAAGATGGTGAGGAAGATGGTACCTTTCTGCTGATGCTGCTGCTGTCACTCTCAGCCTCAGACTACTTAAATGTTTCATCTAGAGCCATAGCCATAGTTGTGCTGTTGTTGTTGTTGTTGTTGGTGGTGGTGGTGTGCTCAAATTGACCCCTCAACGTTCCTCTCACAAAGCCTGACTACACTTTGTTCAAAGTTTTACCAGAACATGAAGACAAATGTCAAGCATTAATAAGTTTTACTGCATTAAGTTCCTCTGAAACTCTCCAAGGACATGGGAATTTCCGCGACCCTTCAGTACCGAGTCTTTTGCTCTGAGAGTTTTCTTGTGGGTTCTCCTTTACGGACAGTCATAGCTAATGCATCTCACTCTCACATTTGTCACTGGGTGGTTGAGAAAGAAGACTAAAATGAGGACATTCGGGTACTTGTTATTGTTGTTATTTACAATCTCAGGATATGATAATATTATACGCCCCGAAGGTGTCCTCGTGTGCTACAAAAGCTGTCAACACTTATAAAACAATATGGGCTTTTGCTAGAAGAGACAAGTTTAAAAAAAAAAAAAACACTTTTTTTGTAAAAATTGTTTTCATTTTACTTTATTTTATTTTTTACTATTATTATAATTATTTCTATTATTTTCTAAAGTTGAAGTATTCTCGCATTGCAGTCATTTGTTCATCTCTAAATTTATCTGCACTGCACTGATGGATTCTGTATTGATTTTAATATCAGCACAGAATCCTGGGAGACCCTGGCCTCCGGCAGACCCTCCTGGCGCCATCTCATCACCAAAGGTGCCTCCACAGCAGAACAGATCAGGTCCTCTCAAGCAGAGAGGAAACGGGCAGCACGCAAGGCAAGAGCCACCAGCACCAACAGCAAGGCCTCTACCTACTTCTGTCCCACCTGTGGGTGGGGCTTCCTCGCCCGGATTGGCCTCACCAGTCACCTCCGGACCCACCGAGTCAGCCCTAGCTAGATTGATGTAGTGGTCATCTTCGACAACGAAGGACGAACAACAACAACAAATTTATCTGAACTTAAGTATAGCGGCAACAGTTTTCTGCCTCTTCAAAGAATGAGTGTATTCAAATTCTCACCGAACATAAATGAATGGCCTTCATGTCAGAAACCTGTGGTGGAGAATATAAGCGAGCCATCAGTTTGAAATAGTCATCTAACCTGACCTGTCACTTCGGCTGACTTTAGCGCATTAAAACACCAGCCAGAGCACGAAAGAAAGATTGTGAGTTTTTGCTGTTGCTATAGCATTAACCCTATACTGGCGAAAGTGCCGTGAGTAATTTCATTGGCTCTCTTTCCATCTAGATCAGTGCTTTTGCTTCCTGCTTAATATCAAACAATTTTTGTTACGTGATATTTACGTGTTCCTTTATGCCAAAATATTTGCAGTAGTCAAAACCGAAATATGAAATGACACAACCAGATTCCATGGTTTCTGCCACAGCAGTTAAAGGGTTAATTAAATTATCCACAAGACGATAGACTTTACATTTGTCATTGCAATAGAGATAGCAGTACTGGAGAGAATGCTGCGTAATACACACGAGATGTTAATACCATGAAATATTTACGTGAAGACGTGAAGTTACTCCAAAATCAGTTGCAAAATTCAGAAAGAAGTGGGTTTACTGCGTGTAAGAACATTGCATAAATTCATTTCTGCCCTCAGCGACACTCTTGTTAAGCTGAGATAAAGTTTCTTGTGTATGCTGTGTACTGGTGTCATTCTTAACATCTTTGTCTATATTGTGCATGTAAATGAGAATGTTTCTGGCATAATACCATACCGGGTCTGATCAGCTGTGACGGGCTTTTCCCATGAGGGCAAATAAAGTTTCTCTCATTCTCTTATCTGATCAACGGAAGACGTGGATATGACAATAGAACAACTGTGACACTGACGTGCTTTGTTGATAAATTTATCTCTTGTTGGGGCCTTCGGTGCAAATATTAACATAATAATTACGGGATGGCATCAGTTAGAAGACGAAGAAGAAGAAGAAGAAGAAAAAAGAAGAAAAAGAAGAAGAAGAAGGAAATGAAGAAGAAGAAGAATAGGTAGAAGAAGAAAAAGACGAAGAAGAGGAAGAAAAAGAGAAGAAGAGGGAAAAAAGGAAAAAGAAGAAGAAGGAGAGGAAGAAGAATAGTAAGAAGGGGAAGAAGAAGAAAAAGAAAAAAAAAAAGAAGAAAAAAGAGGAAGATGAAGAAAGAGCAGCATGAGAATCCTATTACTTTCAAGCATAAATTGACTCCATTTTACTCACACGTTATTTCTTATGTCAGGATATTTCATGTATTTATTGTCAACAACAACAACAACAACAACAACAACAACAACAACAACAACAACAACAACAACAACAGCAACAACAACAACAACA
>JBCAUA010053259.1:0-11556 GCA_038406235.1 Peronia verruculata
ATTAGAGGAAAACAGTAAAAAAAAAAGTTGACTTTTTCATACGGTTGCCATGGCAGCGCCGCCATCTTGGATTTTAGTGTCCCTAAATTGACTGATTTCAAAATCTATCTCCTCCGCCGCATTTCAACCAAGCTTCATAAAACTTGGTGAACATATTGTTTGATATAATATCTAAAAAGTTGCGAATTTTTATTATGTTCCATGCAATACCAAATTTTCTATAAATTTTTGAAAATGCTATATAGCGAAAATTCAAATTTCGTCATTTTTTAAACTAAAAACCCAATTTTCTATAAAACTTACCGACCGAATTTAACGCCCATACGGAACTTTTTAGGTCTTATTGTGACAATGACGCATACCAAATTTGGTTTCAATTGGTTTCGAAACAAAAAAGGAGATAGAAAAAATGTGTAAAAAAGCCGGGTTTTGAGAAAAACGCATTTAAAGTTTATTTTCAGCGAAAAATTGACATGACGAGTTTTTTACGCGGCTTTCAGGCTCGGAACAGCCCTTTTTTTACATACTAGCCCTCTTTTCATAACTTCTGGGCCTCTTGTTGCCGCTTGTTAGCTCTCTGGGTGTATCTTTTATCACATTTTGCTCCCTACCCCCCATCTTTATGAGAGCCACTTTCAGGTTCTTGAGAGCCTCTCTGTGCCCCCCATAACATTTTTGAGTGCAAACCAAGAGTGTTTTGACCTTTGCTATGACATATAGTCGACAAGTGAGCTATTAGTTGCAGAAAGAAAGCAAAATTGCCCTATTTATAGGACGAGGAAAGTCATTTTAGAACAGTTGCATTGATAATTTGCATGATCAGCAGCTTTTCTCGCCTCATAGTGGTCAGCCAGTGTCCAACACTGGCACTGGAACTCGTGATATTGCTAGAGGTGGTGATATTCAAGTGCTTTTTGCACCCTTTGCCTATATATAATCAAATAGTGATGATCTACGGCCTCATATAGCAGCCAGGTGGAGCCAAATCCTTGTTGGCAATACGCTAGGTCCACCTTTGAATGACCAATGGTCAAACACGTTAGAATTGACTTAGGGACATTTTGATACCATTTTTACACGCAGAAAAAGCAGTACTTTTAAGAGAAAACAAAAGCTCGAAATCTCATTTTTTGGGCAAAATCCACATTTCAGGACGCGCCCCCCCCCCCTTTAAGACACTGTACAAATATGAAAAGGTACATTCATACTTGCATGGAGATAGACAAAAATGTCAGGAATAGCATCAGAACAAGATAGAGTGTTGAAACATTGCTTCAGCTTAATAGACAGGATAATCTATGCCTGTCAGGTAGACTGTAAAGTGTGTGATTGATATGTTCATCTCATGAGTATTGAGGATGTTTTTGTTAGTTCAATTTAGACAAAAGTTCACCACAAAGTAAATAAAAACATGTAGCCCAATGCGCCCATCCGAATATTTACCAATGGGAAAGTCATGCCAATTCACTGATTGTGTTGGGTGTTAGTGCATTAGTTCATGAAGGCCACCGTCACTGTCACAGCAGTGAGTGTGTCTACTAAAAGTAGCCTCATTAAACATACTGAAACCATGAAGATTTTCATAGCATTTTCGGAAATGACACATACAATGAATGACATTGCCAGCTGAACAAATAAAGCAGAACTACAGATGTGTCCATGCAATCATAATATACATGTATGTGTATTTAAGTTTTTCAGATAAAACAAATCTGATTTTCATGTAAATATGTCAAGAAAATAATGAATCAGTCTATTACTATATGTATTAAGTTTTATAGACGAAGATAATGGGAACCTTGATATTCCTATCTCTTCCAAAATAAAAATAAAAAAATGACTTCATAGCCCAAAACAATCATTAGAAAATATTATGTTGGTTTGTCCTTTCACTTGTAAAAATGGTCCATCATTTTTTCTTCTAATCTCATGCCCAACTTGATATTGTATGTACTTAAGTTCCTTTTTCAAAATACTGTTAGTCACAGACAGTGGGGGTAACCTGTTTCTGCAGCTGAATTTAGTGAGAACACTTTTGTAAAATCCTTTATTAGGCCATGCCAATTTATTACAATTAGTGGGCTTTTACTTAATCTATTTCAGCAAACTTAACCCTGACAATGTTATTAAGATTGATATAGAATGATTCTGTGAAGAAAAAAAAAAATCGTTATAAATTCATTCATTATTGAAAAAGACTTGATTTTCCTCGTCGCCTCAATTTGACAAGCGCCTGATTTCATTGTGTCGCTTCTCCATTATTTATGATTAATAATATTCACCATTGTTGATTGGGCAAATGATCAAAAACTTTATTGTAATTTTTAAGGATAAATTATTTTCCAAATAAATGCAATAGTGTGTAGTGTACTTACTTTACTGGCCTGTTTGACAACCCTTAGCATACCTGTATTTGTATCAATGTCACTCTATGCTTAATCTAAAACTAAGTAGTAAAATGTAGGTTGAGAATCGGACAGTTTACAAGAGAACATAAATGCGTATCAGTCTAGTAATCCAGTCTACATTTAACAAGTTGGATGTATGGTTCAACTCTCAGATGTTACAAATTTTGCTTGGAAATACACATATCTCATTGTCAATTCATGGCACAGCGTTTGACTATGAATGCAGTTCATACATTTATTCTAACACACGTGCCCCAATGGTTCACACTTGAATATTTGGAAATGATTTTATACTATGATTGGAGATATTATATTCTTATGTATCATCATGTGTAATATCTGTATTGTGTCTACCATGTATAATATGTTATTACCATGTGTGATCGTTTAGTTTGCTAGTAGAAATGTATGTTGCTAGATTTTCTGTGTGGTCTATTTGCTTGTGCAGATAAATAAATAAATAAATAAATACAACTGAGCCATATGTTGGACCAAAGAAATATGGTAGATAGACAGCTACATTGCAGAACTGATATAGCCAAAATATCCTAACAATCTTTCAGTTCAGTAACTGAACACAGGATCAGCTAGACTCCATTAGGTTTTCTGAGCGTTTGTTGGATGTTACTTGAGCCTGTCTTGTTCTAATGCTGTGATAACTGCCTGTAATGTGAATGTGACTTCCATACATACATTTGTTTGTACGTGTATATTATGTCTTAACAGTGAATAGAATTTCCTTTTATTGAGGATAAATAAAACTTATCTCATCTAATCTTTCTTACTTATATAATGATATTCACTTCAAATCAGGGTGACGACTCTTGGCTCATTTTTAGGAATGGAAAAGAAAATTGGCTCGTTCTTTCCTTTTTAATGAAATACGTGCTCATCTAATTGATTTAAGCCCCCAAATTTATACCACTTCAGTGAATGTATAGGAGTCAGTTGTGGCTACCAGTGAGATCTGCAACGAAAAAACAAAAACAATATTGATTGCCTTGTACTGGGAAATGAAACGGGAAAACCCGAACCATTAGCTCATCAGTTCTGCTCATTCACGATTAAAGTGAAAATAAATGAATAAACTTTCGGCAGATTAAATTGCGAACAAAAATAAAGAAATGAAGGAATTAAGGGCTCTCTGTGTTAGGAAAACTCCTCAGGTGGAGCGAGACAGGTGACGGCCTTCATAGGAACAGTGGGTTCTTTCATCAGATATTTCGGCCTTTAAGTTTATCAATCAACTACATGTACATGTATGATAAGAAGAAAATACTAAAAGAATAACTAGCATAAGAGGAGGAATGTTAATTGCATTTTTAGAGGCATGTTTTTTCTTCTTTTTTTTTCAAATGATTTTCACTATGGTTCTACTACACGTCATGCTAGTTGCAAGAGAATGACAGACATACATGTACATTAAATTAGGAGTTCCAGAAATAACTTCTACTGTTAAAATCAACTGAATAAATAAAGTGGAAAGACAGATATATGTTTCTGTAATTATATCTAATTTTGTGTGGATCTGCCAACGACAATTAATTTAATGTCAGATGCAGATGTGAATTTATAAATGGTTGTCTATGGGTATGATCACTGCATTTTCCGCATAAAATATTCATGAGATGAAGACCTGTAACAAATGAAGTGTGTCTAAAACAGTAAACAGGTGCTAATGGGCTCAAAACACAGACATACATGTATGTATTCTGACTTGCTAAGTTTGAAATATTGTCAGCCAATAGTCACGAATTCCACAGATTAGATCTTCCTTGACTGATAATATTGCAGTGTGTAAAGTTTTAGCCAGTTCTGAACAACACACATAGCTGACATAAATAGCATGACATAACGACCACAATGACAAATACAATGTACCGGTACATATACTGGTATGTGTATTCTTCTCCCGGTGTCAGGTCTGGTGCAGACATCGACGACCCAGGGATTTCCAATCTTCTTTGACCTCAGCTTTACGAATGAAGTTAACTTTTGACAGGGCATTACCTTGATCAGTGATCTGATGTTAACTGTCTAAAACTGTCTATATATATATAGGCCTATATGTCTGTCGTTGTTGACTTCGGTCTCGTTTTCCCTTGATGTTTTCACATAACACTAGCTTTTCCAGACCATTCTGGTATATACTGGTACATAGAATGTATAGTTGACATAACCAACAATAATGCTCAGCCAAGACATAAGCAGAACAAAAACAAGGCTTTACATTACATACATGTATAGTGATTCAGGAAAGATGTCACATTGAAGTTTTATTACTTTTATGACTTTATTCAAAGTGCAGCATGTACAGTTTTTGAGGCAGAATACATCATCAATACAGGTGTATACTAAATTGATGAATATGAAGCTTTCTTCAAATTTGTTTATCCTTTGTAGTACATAATTTTTTTTTATCATGGCACACAGAATAAACTGAAGCAGGCGGGCCAAATTACACAAATTTATGCATTCATTCAAAATGAATAAGTCAAGTGAAGTGAAGAAAGATCAAATCTACAATTCATTAATTAACTTCCTGTTTCTAAGTACATGTATTTATTGATCTGTGCATATGCAGATGTATACTATTGTCAGAGATGTCATTTAAGGAGGAAAAATGTTCCCCATTTAGTCTTTTTTTGCCAAACAGTCCATACAGTGAGTTGGAAACACTGAAGTAAATGTATTTCTTTATAATACAAGCTGTGTTTCCTTTCCCAGAAGTGCATGGTATTAAAGCAGTCGGCTTTCTGAATGATGAAGGGATGGTAGTTAGTCAACCATCAAAAAAGTGTAAAGTTTGTGCCAGCAAAAAGCTGGTAATGATAAACAAAATTAATTTTCCCACTGAAGTCGAAAGTTTGACAAACTGACACACTGGTTGAACAGAATCACACAAAATGTAGTATGTAACGGGCAAAAATTTGAGCATTTATAAAAAAAAAAAAAAAAAGAAAAGAAAATAAAAAATTAAGATACAAAGCATCACAAAAAATATTTTGAGCAGACAAAAATAGCAACTTAAAAAACAGATACTTTTGTCCATAGGTTATCATATCTACTTCCCAACATTTTCTTTCTGTAAAAAAAAAAAAAAAAATGGACAAACTCATCATCAACTGCTGTCAACAAAAACATTAATTCTTCAAAAAGAAAAAGAAACTCCACTGACAAAAGAACATATGTTTAAAAAAAATTTAAATACATGTACATCAGTATAATAAACAACAAACTCAGATGTACCTCTTAAAAGGCATGCAAATAAAATTACATGTACATGTTATACACATGCAGTGCAAGAAGAATGACGACAACTTCAAACCCCATAAAGAGAACATTGCAAATGTACAGTTTTGTTGATATTAATGTACTCCAGAAAGACCAAGTATCATTGCATTAAACCCAGCGACAGAAAACAAGACTAAATATCAACAAAAATACAAGAGTTGAAATAGAATTTTCAGTTACTTTGGAGAGATGCATCACTGATAGATCCTATTACAGTGTTTTGCAGTTTGAATGAGCTGTTATGTTAACCAAGGCCTCGGGATGAAAAGCTAAGATCCAGAACAAATGAGAGACTGGTCACTGATTGGGATCTGATTTTGCCAAAAGTATGGTACTCGGATGGTCATAGTTCCGGATCTTATCTATAATGTTAATGTTGAAAATTTACTTGAATTAAAATGAAGTTTTCTTTGCTTGATAATACATGTAATGCCTATCAGTATTATCACTGAAGTTTACAAAACATACAAAGTGAAAATTGCTGACAATGCTCATTTGATTTGCAATAGAAAAGGGCAAAACACTCGCAGAATCACTTGCTATCTTTAGGGTTTTTTTTTTTTTTTGTCTGCAGCATTTCAGCCTATGAGGTCAATATAAGAAAATTAACCTTTTCACATCATGCCTTGCCCAAACCCAAAATTCCCTCCTGATATACTGATTTTGGATAGAAATTCCTGGTGACGCACCATTTTGGTTGAGGTGACATTTTCTTACAAGGTATAAAAAATAAAAACATTTTTTTTTTTGTGACTCATTTTATTTCATATTTTGCCTGGTGAAATGTGATTATAGTAATGTTACATTAAAAAAAAAATAGTGCACATCAGTATTCCAATGTAAAAAATACGACAGTCAGAAACTCAGTACTCAAGACTCGCTGACACGACAGAAGAGGTTGCGACTGGTGCCACTCAGTACTAGGGCGGCGTGAAAAGGTTAAAAATTTTACAACATTAAGTTTCTTCTGATCAATTTCATTTTAAACCAAAAATAACTGAAAAAAAACATTTTATTTTTCTTAACTTGGGAAATGATTTTGGAATAAAAAAAAAAATCTGCATAAAAAGCCACAGCCCTCCATGTGTGATATCTCCCAGAAAATAAAACAATAGGAAAAGACACATGACCAGTCTCAAAAAAAGGAAAAAAAAAAAAAAAATCATGTAAAAAGGGAAAAACTCCAGGTGACCAAAACTGGTCCTCATAAATTCTGGCCCCTTGAGGACACACTACAGTATGGCACAAGATAAAAAGAAATACATGTACATGTCTAGGTACATGTATAATTAACATAACAATAAGAACAGAATAACAATAAGAACAGTCTTTTTATAGCACCAACAAGTGTTAAGCACGGACTGTATAACTGCAACAATAAGCATGGAATGTATAGAAAGTAACAGTGAGTATTGAATGTGTCTGTAGCAACAGTAAGCATGGAAGATATTCAAAACGAACAATAAGTATAGAAGATACATATTCAAAGCAATGTCTAGTATGGAATCTGTCAATGGCAGCCATACAATAAGTGTGTGCATGTTCATAGTAGGGAGGAAAAGTGGCATTCTCTAATAAGCTGCTTCCACTCCTTCAGAGCTCTGGCCAATGAAGTTGTCGTAAGCTCCATTATGGACATGCGGGTAACCAAACCAATAGCCAAAGCCATCTCTCCATTTGCCTTGGACATAGACTGATGCTCCGGAACTCCCAGGGCAGGTAACTGTGTCATAGGTATAGTCACAGCAATCTTGGTTGTCCCGTACCTCTCTGATCAGATCTTTGTCTCCAACTTTTCCAATGCTTATGCGTTTGCCATAGCCATGAGGACATGACACCATCATTACCTGTCTATCAGTCTCCTTCATACCACCATACCTGACTGCCAGTAATGATCCCAGTTCATAATGGCACTGAAGTAAAACCTCCAGTTCCTTGATTAGGGCACTGTTGTCCGTTCTGCAATCAATTAGACAAAAATCTGCATCTTTGTTCATGCCATAAATCTTCATGCCATGTAAAAACCTGGACTTGTCTTGTTGCTTATCACTGTCAGCATCATCCAATTCTATGTGACACTGAGCTGCTGGGATTTGCTCTCCGTTAATGGTAACCACATGCAAAGCAGTGGAGACAGTTACCACTCCCTTAGGCTTGTGCCCTTGAGAAGATCCCACAGTCACCCAAACTGAATTCTCATTGAGTACTTTGACTTGCTCAACAGAGCAAGTGCCACATTGTCTCTCATCTTTAAGGGAGATCACTAATCGGCCTGTCAGCCGAGTTCGGACTTCCAGAAATTTCAACAGCTCCTTGTGTTTGATTTTAGCAGTGAGGTCTTTAAGCTCTATAAACTTGCAATGATTATGCCTCTTCCCACAATTATCCCAGTCTTCTTTGTAGGAAACATGATTTTCTAAGCGCAGTGCTTCTGTATGAACTGTAAAGAGGACAAAACAAAACACAGAACAATTTTTTGACACATGGTCACTGAAAGAAAGATCAAAGATAAAACAAGATTAATATGGTATTTATTAAAGTAAAATTAACAAAAGAAGATCTATAACTATTCTACCACTGGAGATACTTGTGTGATTGTAGATTGTCTTCCAACAACTGCACAATAGCTGACAGGTTTGCACAAAATGTCACTTAGCATGCACTGCATTGTGCATAATAGATGCCTAAGAAGTCAATCAAAGGAAGACCAGAAAACAGGTATTTAGGTAGATGGACTCTTACGCACTCATAAGACTTTTCTTGATGTTGGTCTAAGAGTTTTTGAGTGTGTGTGTGTCTGTGTGTGTGCGTGCATGTGTGTGTGTTTGCATGCGTGTGTGTGTGTGCATGTGCTCCTGTTCTTCCTTGGTTTACAATTTCATTGATACAGTCCTGTTTCTTTCAAAGTGAGTGAGGGCATGATCACTGAAAAAGAACAAAATATGGATTTTATTACCTTTCAGTTGCCTTAGAGGCAGCTATCTCCACAACGTAACTCAATTATAGACTAGCTATGTCAAAAATAGACAAAACTACCCAAAGTCCAGGGAAGAAAACTGACCAATCAGCAAGCTAAGTGGCATCTCCCTCATGCACTGAGCCAAAGGTTCCAATTATGGGTACATCTTCAAGCAAAGGCAGACAATGAATTAAATATGTGAATTCAGTCAAGGTCTAGCCACTGTGGTCCTCAACTATGTACAATAAAGATGTAACAATCCCCAATCTCTTCTCTTCCTTCGAGTCTTTGTCTCTTTCTTTCCTCAATTGCCTCTAATGTAACTGTATACCTGGTGTTACCTGTTCTCCTAAAATGGACAATCTGCCATGAAATTATATAAAAAACATTATGGATATCCACATGTCTTGGCCAAGCAGTGCGATCTTATCTGAGTTTCTATTATTTGGGAGAGACTTTTGGCACGTATACAGTTGTTTATTAATAAAGAGCAAAATTTTCATTTTGAGGTAGAAGTGGATTCTTAGATAGAACAGGTTCCTCACCTGAGAAGAAAGTGCCGCACCAGCAGCTCAGTCTCAGTAGTTATAAATCAAATAGCTATGCTAACCTGTTAATATAGGCTGCACCATATTGCCTCATCTAAGATGTAATTGCATGTTGTTTGCATATGTATGAAATTAGTTTTGATATTTTTGATGTGACAGTAACAAGATCATGCAGCAAATTTTATTTTTTTCTATGGCAAATTTACTTGTGTTATCTTATACTGATGGCAGTTATCGATGTTGCGTAACATATATATGCCACATGTGTATTAACTTATTGCATGAATAATTTTAAAAACTAAGTCAAGAAATTTAAACAGTTCATGATATGTTAAAAATTGATTCCAGTTACATGAATTTGATCAGCCTGAGCCTAAATATATTAGATCAGAGGAGCAGCAAATTTGACCAAACACTAAGATTGACCTTCACAATCAATGTTGAAGTAGAACACGGTTTGAAGCCAGTAAAAAAAAAGAAGAGTGCACCCGTTGGAATGAAGGAGAAAAATGCATTCGGAACAAAACAGAATATCAGGTGAAAAAACAAGGTGATTTTTTATATTTTTTTTTAACAATAATAGTGGCCAATGTCTGCAGTAATAAATATTTGTGTAAGACCGATCACATAAATATATGATCATGAGTTAAATGCATGCCTGTTCTTTTACATCCCATATTTATGGAGCTATAATTTAATTATAAATTTTCTGATTTAAAAAAATCTAGTCTCAGCCTATCATCAGTCATCAACACTGAATAGATTGCTATTGGCCTCCATACTTACAATTTCCATGTTTATTGCGTCTCTTATTTCCCCCTCCCTGAAGGGACATTGTTGTCTCTGTGAATCTGTGTCCAAGATAGTAAAGAACTGATTAGTACTGGAAAATGAGTTCTGAAACACATGAAGAGTTTGTACCATCACATAGTCTTTGTTTGCCTTTGTCTTTAATTTACATTTGGAATTGACATGTGCTTATCACTCAGTTGTGTATCACATCAATTGAATTAGCAAATGTAACTAAATTGTAACTTGTGTTATAAGTATAATTTAGATTCATTCCTGATTTCATCCATTTTTGCAAAAATTACCATGACACAAAAAAGAAAATTGTCAATATTTCTCTTTTAACAAATTTATCAAATTGACTGACTATCTTGACAATTTTTATATTCTCACAGGAAAATTTAAATAAGGCATGTTTGAAAGCAACAGACATGCAGACTTCTGCTTAGCTTAATGTAGATCTAATTTGTTTTAAGAGTTGTGGTCCCATCCTGTGTTTACATACACTTGTCTGGGATAAACGATTTATGAAAGCTAGGTTGCACACCAACGATATTACCTAAGTAATTAAAGTCCCTTTGCGTTTAAAACTTTTATCAAGTGCCAAATTCTGAGACTAATAAAAAAACAGAAAGTGTAGCATGGACTTCAGTTTCACTAACCTTCGCAAACCTGAGAGCTGAAGCTGGTCTTTGATGATGTATGTAGATATGCAGTAAGACCATCTACCCGAGTGAAGATTATCTGAATCTAGATCTTGATTTTGATCTAGATCTAGATCTGGACTGCAAATAATGTGTGCGTATTAAATTCAGGGTTCTGAACACGACTCGGTTGCCACCAGCCATGGTCGCAAATTTTGTGTCAGGCGATAAATAATTTTCATGTAGATCTACGTGGATAGTTCTAGCCTGAGTCATTCTATCGAGATAACAGGGCTTCATTGGAAAGACCCAAAATGCTATGAATCTGCCGTGCATTACGAATATTCTTTGATTTTCCCACAAGTGATTGCACCGGCGAAGCTCACACTCAAACTGCCTCAGGCCCTCGTCTACTGGAGGGGGTTGTGGCGGAAGGCTATGTGAGTGCGATACCCCCAGTTTCGATAATTTTGGACGATAATTTTGGACGATTACTCAACGGCACATAAAGGACATTTTTTTCTTAGAGAAAAAAAAAGGAAACATGATTTTTTCGCTTAATGTAGTTGTCAATGCCTTTCTCTTTCAGCAAAGATGTATCTCTTTTACATCCTCTTTGGCACTTTTTCTCTTCTCATTTTATTTATTTTGGCTTATTTCATTATTATATTTCGCTCTTTCTCTCTTTACATGTACCAGGTATTCTTTCTCAGGAGCTTTTCATGTTTTTTTCATGGTATAGACATGATTTGAACATAATCATCGAATTTACAAGCCGTTATTGTATATATTATTCCCTACTTTCTTTCCACTTTTTCCATGGAAGCCAGTGGTCTGTATATGATGGTTACGGTTTTTATAAGCTTTTCAACCTCCTGTAGTGGTGGTTATCTCAGCTGTCCACAACCGTGGTA
>JBCAUA010053270.1:0-11555 GCA_038406235.1 Peronia verruculata
CCCCCCCCCCCAATCTTTTCCTCCTCTTCCCTTTATTTTACATAAAAATTACAAAATTTTAAGGAAGGGTATGAGAAGAAAAAGCCATACCAGCTTAGTGGTTTGGACAAATAAGCATATGAATAGATGCCATATGGAAGGAGGCAGGGACACAGGGCGGACCGGAGCTAATGTTTTGCAAACCCATTTTACATACACTAAGAAGAATGAGAAAATAAAGGATTTCTAGGAAGTCAGAACAGTATTTTCATTTTCTGTTATTTAACAAAAAATATCTTAAAATTAAGATGACTGTCCACAGGCAACTGATCAAATGCATCAAAAAAGTGGAAAAACAGTATGAAGAATTTTGAATTGAGTTAATAAAAGAAACGGATATCACTAGCCAAATTTTTTAACCCACTTGGCTCTTTGCCCGGGCAATAATCATTTCTGAATTGTCTTTTGTTTAATTTCCTTCCTTTAGCATATAATCATTTTCTAAGTTTTCACTGCTCTGTTAGTTCACAAAAATAAAATTTGTTGACCTGAGATGAAGAGTGAGTAACCATACATTGTCACATTCAAGGATTCAGTTCCTTGTTCTAAGTGGAGCAGTAGTCCTTGAGCTATCTGTATATCCAGATAAGATGGCTATTTCCACTTTCTTGATGACTAGAAGAGAACCCACAACCTTTGTGGAAAATTATTTAAATATTGGTCAGACTGATATTGCCCTGTGACTTAAAATGTATGGCAAGTTTGGACACCTCGATGTTGGTATTCTGGATGATTACACTGGATGTTACTCAAGAGAAAACATGTTGTGGTGCTTTGAATACATTATTCTGTTGAATGTACAATTCGGATCAAACACTCTCACGAGTTTACTATTAAATTATTATCACCTTTTTAGACAAAAGTCAAGCATAATGAGCTTTTTTTTTTTTTTGCTTTATGTGTTTGGAAACCACATATCTTTATGCGACAATGTTGGGTGCCAATTTTGATAAGGGTATATTTAGTAGGTTTTGAGTCCAAAAGCCTTTTATGGGTTTCATTGCAGATTAAATTGAATGATATCTTACGGCTTCCTAGGTTACTGTAGAATTTGGATCATAGCGAAGTATTATGAAAGTGGTTATTCAGACATTTGTATGGCTTTTAGTCAATGCTTGAAATGAAACAAAACAATAATCTGAGTAGCTCTTTTAACCATGTATCTGCTTTTTGTGCAACATGACAAGGTGAAAAGAGTGGGGTGTCAAAAGTTTCAAACATAGCATTATAGATGTCAGTGGGAAAAAAAAAATGTGTATTTTGTTCTTGAAAAAAGCGCTCAACTGTGACTCTTCTTTGTCAGAATAGCCATACTCAGAGTTAAATCATGTGATTTCATGGTTAGTAAAATCCTGTTTTCTGGACAAAAGCACCTTTAGCCTCAGATTCAGTTCAGCCAGTTACTTGATATATAAAATTGAAAATTATAGTATTGCAAATATTGTGGGTTTTTTTTTTTTGGCTTTCTTGTGTATTTCATAAGAAGAAAGAAGGTGACTCAACTGTAAAATTGGTTAAATTAAAATACATGTATATATGTAGTTTAGTAGTTATACTAAACCCGAGTGGTTGGTATCAATCAGTTCAGAGAAATTATGATTTTTACATCACAATCACCCATGGAAAATATATATATCATGGTGTTGGACTCTAACTAGTTATTGGTACTGCTGTGGCTGTGATATAGGCTTTATTTCATATATATCAAATAAATTTGTCTTGTTGAGCCCTTATTTATCAAACAGATAGTAAGACATTTCAAAGCAAGAAACATTGTACTAGAGCAGGGTTTGCTGGTCACTCATAATTTGCTGAAGATGTAAGATTATCTCAGGGACAAGACAGAAGCAGACATCAAGCGATATTCAGTATGATGTCATTTTGTTTATCAGTTAGTTACTGTTAACTAGCAGAGTGCTTGATGACTAGAACGTCAGGGTATTGTTTTATGTGGTAAAGCTGAATAACTAATGAGTATTAAAGGTCATCTTGAGATGAGGAATTAACTATCCACTTGAAGCCAAACTTGTTGACACTCTGACACACTCAGTCCTGATCCTCCATTATCTAAACAAGTTTATCCTAGAACTGTAAACCTGCTCAAAGATTAGCTCACTGTAGTATGCACTGAAAGTCCAGTTCAAACAGAGTTATATGAGACAGGACACCATGAAATCAGATGCTTGTCAAACTGGGACAACTGAAGAAATCACAATTTTTTTTCTTACAATAAGTGAACTTGTTATTTTTTTCACAGGCTCCTTCTATGTCTCCTGAAAAGTGTATGTCAGTGTTGAATTAGGGTGAAATATATTTTGCAGATGTCCAGAAATTGAAATTAAGTGATATGACTTAAATAAGGATTAAAAGGGATTAATGAAATTGATTGGCCATTTTTTCACTAAATTGAGCTGCAGCAGTAGGCCATTCCTATTGTCTTTAACTGCCAATGAAGCTCAACAGGAAGGGAGATGAATAAGTATTAGTGTGATGCTGATAGAACTCTGTATGCTCAAAAATTGACCAGAGCCAGATTTCTTTGTGTCGCATTTCAGATATACAATGTATCTTGTGCACATACTTTATTTCACTGTCAGGCGTGAACTGTCATTTCTTTAACTTGAACACAGTATTATATTTCCTAAAAACCTTGCCATTCTAGTGCTTTTCAATGATGCATTTAAGACTGAGAGTTTGTTAGATGTTCACTTATTATTTGACATAGATGCTAGAAAGACAGTCTAGTGAAACAAACAGTAAGATGTACATGGTGAACAGAAAAACAGGATAATCTGGTGTTACCTGGATGAAAACTTGTGTGTCAGTAACTTGAAGAGGAGTTGAAGATTTTTTAAACTGTAACGAGAGCAGGTTTAACAGTTCATCGTACATTTTAATATCTACCGGGACTGGAATTAAGTGTCTGATAAATGTAACTCCCTATAGAATTGTTTTGATAGTTATCTTGTAACACTTAGCCATTAAGTCACTTTAACTCCTTCGTGGCACAAGCTCAGGTTGCTTTTGTTTTAATGGCACAGTGTTTCTTTTAAGGTAATCTTATACAGTTTGTATTGGAAAGAGAATATATGATGTCCAGTGCTCATCATTATTGTTCTTGCAAATGCAAGTGCATGACAAATATCACAGCAGCAACTTTGCACTACTTACTGTATAAAGAAAAATGCCAACAGCCTTTATCATGTAGGTCACATCATTTATACCATAAGCTCAGTATTTTTCCCAACTTATTTTTTTTTTTTTTTCCACTCTTCATTTTACCCTTGAGGAGACAGGCAGACACATGAGTTCAGTGATAACACACTTTAACATCTCACGGTGCAGAGAAAAGTGCCTGTGCTTATTTTAAATCTGGCGCTGTTAGATCTTCCGTTAGTTGTCTCACCCAGAGAGACGAACTTTAAGCAGTCTGTACTTATGACTTTGTATTAATGATTTTAATTTTCATGTTTGTATTCACCAGAATTGATGCAAGATTCTGCCAATCAGATTGTCTCTGAGAGGACGTAAACCACACCAAAATATTGTTGCAAAATGGCTGGTCACCGAGGTAGGAAAGGGTTTCAGTACAGAGAGTTTGACTCATGTGCAGAGCCCAGCATTCAAGCCACTGGCAGTGTTCCCACACCTGTAGCTCGACACAGCATCACGTCACAGAGCACACAGGCTGATGAGCAGTTCTATGACAGCCGTTTGCCATGGAATCCCAGAAGCCACTCGCAGTCCAATCCTTATCATGACTGGTACAGGTTGGCATGTAGTGTTGTGCTCTCTTGCAGTTATCATTGTCATACCTGCATACTATTTCAACATTAACATCATTGTGAATTCCACATTATGACAGTAGGACCACATGGTCATTGCTGTATATGAATGACATCAGTCATTTTCAACACTTCTGAGATATTGAAAATTAAGAAGGAAAAAAAAAAACAACTAATTATAGCACAGATCCTATGATGAATTACTGTTATTACAACAAAAGTATCCATACCTCTATTGACATATCGCTCATGCTCCAAAATGACATGAAGCATTAATTGCATTTTAGCATTTGTTTGATTTATGCGCAGATTTTGTTTTCCTAATATAATGAATAAAATGAATCCTTGATCTATGAGACTTAATATTTGAAGGAAATGAGTATGATATATAAAATTATGGGAAATTTAATCTTAGAATCATGATGCGCATCAGATCAGAAAAGAAAAGTGAAACATATCATCATCACTTGTCATCTTTCCCAGAGGTATAGGCCATCGACTAGAGATAACCACTAAGTTGGTTTTTGAGACTTTTCCATTATTTCAGACAGTTCTCTATTATTTCAAATAGCTCCCCATTATTTCATCCCATAAGTGACTGCACTTGATGGTTAGACTACCCTTTTTCCTCTTTCCCTGATCATTCTGGTATCGTTTTGTTTGTCTCAGGCTGTCAGTTCAAGATCCTGACCACTTGTTCTTGTCAGTCAATGTGAATGAACCCACACTCACCCCAGATGATGACCTCCAGAGGTCAAATGTCAAAATGCCTCCCCCACTGCCCGACTGGCTGTGGATTATGTTGGTCTATATCCTTGGTATCAAACAAGAATCAACAAGGTAAGGAAGCTATTAACAAATCACGATAGTCATAACATAATATGTGCCCATATCATACTCAACAAAGTAATCTAATTTTGTCTGAGTCACTGACGTGAAGTATACAAAACAAAGAAAAATCCTTTTTTCAATTTATAATGTTGATAAATTTTTAAAATTTTTTAGAAGTAATGTAATTATGTGGTCCACATACAAAGCACAGAACTATTAATATAAATCCTCAAAACAACTTGGGCAGTTGAATTAGGATTGTGATGATATTCTGTGATGAGATGTAGCCTATTCTGAAATTGTACTTCAGGTTTGTCTGTTAAGGAACTCAAATGTCAGATAATCATCCTTTGCACAAAAACAGAAACATTGTATAACTATATTTAGTTATCAGTTTTACAGTGGTCAGTGAAAATTTCAGAGAGCTAATTAAAATCTCTTACTATAGAGCTTGTTAGTTCTGTTAGTCGAGATAGTCATAGCCTAGGTTTTGGTCTCAAAAATTTTAATTGAAAGTAGTTTGAGGTGTCTCTGTTATAAAATTATGCAAATATTAAAATATGCCAAAATAATCAAAAACTTTCTGGGAAGTTTTTCCCAAAACATGTTACACAATAGATGTGTACAGTTGCAGTGAAGTTCATTGTGCAATACGGTATTTTCCAATCTATACTATAACTCTGCAACAAAACCCATAAAAAGCTTATGGACTCAAAAGTACGGAATGTATCCATGCCATGCAAAATTTAGAGCATAATATTGCTGCATAAAGACCTGTCTTTCTACTTATTTAAGCCGAAAAAAAAGCAAACTAAGTTTGACATTATTCTTAAAAGGGAACAACAATTGTTAGTGAACTCATGAGAGCGTTTTGTCTGAATTGTACATTCGATAGATAGACGCCTACAGAACACCAGAATGTTTTCTTTGAGTAACATTCAGTTTAGTCATGTAAAGTACCAAAATCAAGGTGAACATGCTTGCCGTACACTTTAAATCACATGGCAGTATCGATTTGACCTATATTTAAATAAACTCTCATGAAGATCATCTTTTGGTGGTTTTTTTTTTTTAACTCATTCACTTTGATTAGCTGCCCAGAGTGGTGAAGAAAAGCGTAAATCCTCCAGTGTGGTATAAACCACTGTTCCAAATTTAAGTAATCCAGTCCCATCATATACAAAGAATTGTTCTCTGATATTGACATTCTTATAACACAAGACCTACTTTGTGGTTCTAAGTCATAGAAATTTGCCGGAAATGAAAAACATCTTTAACTTATAGCTTTTTTAAATGTTCTATGTACCTACGAAGTGAATCAGTTGACATAATAGTGGTAAGATTAAATCTCAATCTTTGGCATTGTTGGATTTTAATGTCAAAGTGCTAAATTGTGTGTTTTGTGTGGCGAGGACATTTGTAGGAATGAAAATACATTTAACAATGAGTATTCAAATTTTTAAATGACTGATTTTCAGTGCTAAAATGGGTCATAAAATATGATCGAATGAAGTTATTTTAAATTCAGAACTGAGGCAGTATCCTTACTTTTTATTTCAAAGCAATAGTTGAGAAGTTCGTGCATTTTGAACATATGATTGTGTTTTTGTTCCACACAGCCAAAAAAAATATTTTGTATCTACATACATCTATGTGGCGACGCTGCTCTCAGCTTCCTTGTTTGGGATGTGTGGTCTGTTTTTCAACATCTATGACACCATCAGTGAGTACACCAAAACCACAGTCCTCATGAGCATTGCCAAGTCAATCATAGGGCTGTACTGGATTGGACTTGGCATCTATGCCAACTCCTTGGCTTCTCGCCTCTTTAGCAACAAGAGAATGGTGGATTGTATCCGACTGCATTCCAAAACATTTCTGAAGGTGAAAGTGCATTGACTCTTTTTGTTCTTGTTGTAGTTGTTTCTTGTACATTTGACCCACAAGTTATGTCAGAAGTCCAGTGGTAGGGCTAAATTTCATTGTGTCCAGCTCACCATCATAATTATCTGCATCAAAAGAGTAATTTTTTTATACAATGTTTAAGCCATCAGTGACATTTTCTGGCTATTTTGCATCCACTGATGTTTTTTCCGATATTATAATTTTCTTTGTCCTGCTTCTTGCTCAGGGAGAATAGTTATCAAATGTGATGAAAGGAGAAATGTTGAACAACATCAATTTTTAAAAGACAACAAAATTCAAGTTTCAGTATTTGTATGGTACCTCTTTTCAATAGGTGGAAATAAGTTTGACTCCTGTTATTAAGAGGTCAGTTGTTGAACAATCTAATAATGTACAGAAAGGCAAAAATTATTAAGAAATCACATCATCGGTTTTGATTTGTGGAAAGCTGTGTTCCACCAAAACTTATGAAGGTGCTAACCTGTGAAATGATTCCTCTCACTATTAGTTCATTGGCCATGATTTTATGGTTTGTTGTTGTTTTTTTCCTCACAGATCAGTACTGCTGTGATAGTGTTCATTTTGGCTGTGGCAGCTGTTGTGACCAACTTGTACGCCACTCACTATATGCTACTGTCTGAGCATGACGTTGGATCTGGCACTTTGGTGGAAAATGCTACTTGTATTAATATAGGAGTAGATGTAAGTCTAAGCACTAGTAGAAATGTCGTGGTTGAAGAAATAAACAAGTGTTTGATTATTTCAGTAATGCTGATTTTATAGTCCTATCCTGGGCAACAGTGATACAGTCGGTCGCCCTCGCTCCATCCACTGCTACAATCACTCCGTGTACTGCTAGATCTCATCCATACTCCGTCTGACTCTCTATGCACTGCCAGCCAGTTTCCACAGGCAATCAGAAGCATCAGTTGTTATTACATCTAATTTGTTATATGATCATATGCTTGATTTGGGTTGTCATTGCTAGGTAATCTGCCAATTATCAGTTTTACAGCATCTATCAAAAGATTCTGCCTATAGATGCAAACCACTAGTCAGTGGTCAGAACACAGATCAAAGATCAAGAGAGACTAGTCAGTGGTAGGCTACCTGTTGTAGAACTTTTGCTTATCTGCACACGAGAGCCTGATTTTTGGACTTACTTTGTGGGGGTTTTAGTTGTGAAGCATTTAGGATAATGACTGCTTTAGGCTGATATTCTATGAGAGCCATGTTACTTATGCTGCTTAGAAACTTAGAAATAAATTTGTTGCAAACTTTGGAGTCTTTGACCGAGGGGCCCTCTAACACTTATACTACAGTTACAGTTAGTTATGAGAGCAATAATTCTATCTCAATATAACAACAGATCGATGGACTGATTGACTGCACGTTTTTTTTTGTTTTTTTTTCTTACAGGTAAAATTGTGCCAGATCTTCTTCACTTCAAAGGTCATTTACTCAGGCTTCTCTTTGACTTGGAATTTGCTGGTAGTCGGTATCTTCTTGTCTGTTTGCCGCACTCACACTATAAGTGAGTATATGTCCATGATCTTGCTTATCAATCCTCTTTTCTGATGCATGTTAAAGATTCGTAAGTGATCATAATATTTGAGGATAGAAGTTATTTGTTTTACAATTTTCAATAAAAAAAAAAAAATCCATTGATCTGTTCTTTCAACTTGGGATCAAGATCCATTCAACTGATTTAGTCAGTAAGTTTAACATATTATCCAGGGAAGCAATTTCTGGCCTTGCTCAGTATAAGTGCATAGGTTTCTTTCTGTAATATAGCAATCACAAATCAAAATTTGACTACTGAGTCCAGGTAATATAGATTTGAAAATGGGAGATAGTGCTGCAAAACTTTTAAAGTTATTGCACCCAGTGAACAGTTTGTGGGAGTAAATTAGTTAATGAGGACTTAGACGACAAGAGAAGAAAATGGCATTTGTCATTACATGGTGATTATGTCCTGCCTCAGAGGATAGTTGATCAGTTTTAAACATCTGGGGGATTCTTTTGTTTCTCTTAGGAACATTTTGTCTATCCAACTGACTTGGTTTCTTGGCAGTCAAATTAAATATCTTATAAAGATTAACTAATACACTGAGTCTATTTGTGCTTCCAATGTACTTTACATAATTAATATTTCCAGGGTCTATTTGTTCTTTTTTCATTGTTGAAAACCTTGTTTCAGACAATTACAGCATAAAGCTTGCTCATTGGATTAGGAAAATTGTCGCAGAAAATATATCCCTGCAGTAATGTATATGCAATTGAGTGAAACTCACAATATTTGCACCTTTCTAAATGGTGCTGTGCACTGAGGATTCACTGTTGTCTGCTGTCCAGGTATCCGACGCTTCATGAAAGAACTGATGTATGACACAAAGATTTATGAGGAGTTTCGTAAACTTCAGGCCTTACAGGCCCAGATGCAGCGCAAACGTCAACAGCCTCCACAACTTGAGCCTCAAACATCAGTCATTGATCAAATGACACAAAGAGGCACTGAGGATGAATATCATTTTAGATCAGGTGGGGTACTAATGACCATCATAGCCTTACATCTGGCTTACATCGATTGTAGTTGTTTTGAGGCAGTGATTGTAATGGTTTTGTGCAATATCAAACTATCATTTAGGCAGAAATGGGTTTTGGATCATTAACAGGGCTTTATTAATATTTTTGACAAGTCCCAGAAATAACAGTTTATGCTTTACGCCAGCATTTGATTTTATTGTAATGTATGTTATGCAGAGAGAAATTTAGAGGCAAAGTATGATTAGCAAATCATTAGCACGATGAATTTTTCAGCACCTCTAGGATTAAATTAGGCGATCTGTATAGTGCTGATATATGACCAGCATTATAACTCAAAAACTTAATAAAAAACAAACAAACAAACAATAGGCTATTGTGGAATGATCCAATAACATTATTGACCCATACTACCGTCGTATCATCTTCTTGAGTCAACTGTCAGTTATAACATGGGAATAAAATTTCCATGACCGAAATGTAGTGTACAAGATCACTTTAAGATTCACCAGTGTTTGAGTAGAGAACCAGTCTCTTTAGAGTTAATTCATGTGGTAGGAAAATGTTTAAGTTTGTGGTGGCAGAATTGTACAATAGCATGTCACTGAAATTGTTTAATCACTGATATTTTCAAAGTGTCATTTTTATATTTTGTTACAGAGTAGTAGTTGTTATGACATATAGCCCTGCGTGCAGGTCTGATTTGTAAAATGTAAAGTTTTAACAAGATTTAATAAATTTCAAATGGCCTGTTGTTAATGAGAGGACTTGACCATATAAAGTCCTGCATTTTCCCCAGACTCAAATATTTGGGATGATGACATCACTGGATTTGACCATGACAACGATACGAAGATGGAGGCTCCATCCAACGCTCCACTTCTCCGCACTCTCCGCTGCATGAGGCAAAACACAAGAGAGCGTATTTACAGTGAATCAGGTAAGGAACTCCAAAAAAGAAAAAGATGTGAGATAAGTATAGCAATATTTACAATAATGTGAGAGCTAGGAAAGAAATCATGATTTGAAGGCACCTAATGCTATATCACTTGTGGCCTGTTGGCCTTGTGTCAGCTGGACATTATGTAGTGCTAATTTATCATCATCTCAGCATGCAGATCTTTTATGTTTAGTTCTATTTAAAGCTGACAAATAGTGCACCCTTAGGCTTTCGCTGACACTGTAATTTTTGCAACTTGCATGGATGCAACACTTACATTACATGAAGTTTTGTAACCTACATTCAATACAAGTCTCATAAAAATCAAGGGATGCAGTGTCAGTTGGAGCAAATTAATGGGCTGATCTTCATATGTATGTGTCTGCAGTGGAAGTGAGGAGTTTATATTATAAGGAGATGTTATGTTTATATAAACCTCTATTTACTTACACACTCTGGAAACTGATATTATGACTAGATGTTATGTTCATAATAAACCTCTGTTTACATACACATTCTGGAAACTGAAGCATGACAGATTTATCGAGCAGATTACCAGTATTTGACCAGCAGAGTAATTTAGCACAAGTGTTTTCAGTTAGTTGTGGCTTGTCTTTCTCTCGGAGACATGGCAAATTGCTGTCTAGTTAGCTAATGTAGATACACAAGCTTCATCATATATTTTAGGTACAACTGCTCATGAGTTGTCCATGATGGACAGCATTCAAGAAAGAGAAGGAAATGAAAGATCAACATTTGCTATGGGAGATGAGGTAAGGCATTTTCTGTTTCTGCTCAATTAAAATAGGAGATTTTTTCAAACACTGCACTGCAACAGCTTCTTCTCACTGGGTATTGGCTGCTTGAAATTCATGGCATCCTCTTATTTTCTTCATGGTGTTTGCTGGAGATAAATATTATTGTGATAAAAAGTTTTCATGAAAGTTCATTTTGTACTTGTCACTTTGGATGTCACTTATCGTTTGTAGGATTCAGTGAAAGTCCAGCAAAATATCAGTCATAGCTATTATCCATAGGATCGTTATTGCTTTTCTTAAACAACTGAACGCAACTGAACTCTGTGTTTTAAAAGAATATTAAATGAGGAATGCTGTTCTGTCATTACCCCTTTGAACCCTGAACCCCTGATCCTATCTTGACCCACCACCTGACCTCCTGGACACTTGGTCTGAGATTTATGGGTATATGCAACAACAGGCTTTTGTACACAACACAGGGACATATGAATGATGTAAAAAAAATGGTTTATTGGCCTACCTTCTTATTTCCAGTACTCTACTTTGTTGTGCCAATCTTTCCAGCAAGTACTGCCTCTTTTTACACATAAATATCGTTCACAAGCAGTGCACCCTATACGTCCTGTCCTAGGTCTACCTTCACCGTCACTGTCACTAGATCTAGAATCACTTTCCTCGCCATTATCGACAAAGAAATCTCCATCGTCATCTTCAACAGACTCTAAATCACTGTCAGGATAACTAGCATCAAAA
>JBCAUA010053281.1:0-11555 GCA_038406235.1 Peronia verruculata
TTACTGTTTTCCTCTAATTTGAACATGCTGAATACGATGGAAAAGGTTAAAATAACCTAACTTTAGTAATAAAAAAATTGCCTCCAGGATGCGCCCCCCCCTTTAATGTCCTTATGAACTGTCGTAAAGTCCTTAAAAAAAGTCCTTGAATTTTAGAGCATTTAGGAAGTGTGAATCATGGGATATGCAAGCTATTGATTCTCATGCCAAGCCACAAGTCTTGCATTATGTTTCCTCTAACCATTTTATTGTGTAGATCAAGTTGTCTCACATTTGATTCTTACCTTGATTTGATTTGAATTTGAAGCTTTTTGATCCACATCTCTTCTGGTTGATAATTTCTTCCATTAGCATTTTTTGTTTAAATTCAGATTTCTTTTTTTTTTTTTATGTGAGATCAAGATCTATATAAATGAGAAAGTGATGAATTTGCTAGCTTAGGCAAGACTGGGACTGTCCATTAATTTTGATGTAATTCTAGAGGTTGAACAATGTTATCTGTAATTTTTTGCTCATGATTTTGTATGATTCAGATTTTTGCCAGATGCACGTTTTTAAGGGGGAAAGATACTTTTTGAGGGGGTTCTCAAAAAGGCAGGTCATAATTATCTGCATATATCTTCTGTTAAATATTCTTGCTTTAATCTCATGATGTCTATACATGACGAATGTAGATTATGTAAATTGTAAGTGTAAACTTAAAATAATATTCAACTTCATTATATATTACTGTTTCTTCGTCTTTGTTGATTATTTATTCTCGGATCTGAGTAAAGAGACTGGTTTCCTTCAAGAAGGATTTTTTTAGTCTTAAACTAATAAATTCATTCATAACAATTGAATGCAAACTGTTTTTTTTTTTGTCTCCTGAACACAGGTAGCAGAAATGCATGGAGAGCTGATGGAGTTTAATGAGATGCTTCATCGACAGTTAGGTGCTAAAGATGTTTTGTTAAGGCAGCTCAGAGATGAACTCATAGTCCTTCGTGGGCCAGTAAGTTTTTTGGTTTCTTGGGAAGTGAGTCTGAGTCATTTTGTTCTTTACACTTTTTTTTTCACTGTCATATATATAGTGATGTACATCTTGGGATTTTCTTAATGTTTAGATTATTTTGTGTGTGTTTTTCTTTTCTTGTGTTATAGTTTTCTCCTTAGTAGAAAATACAAAGAAAATGTCAAAAGACATTGTTAATGAAGACAGTGGCCAAGATTTAATTTCAAACTGTGGCACATAGAACTGAAATTTAAGTAATCATTTTGTCACTAACACGGTACAGTGTGTTACGTTAAAAAAGGTATTTAAAGAGTTTCTGATATGTCTTTCTAATATATAATTTTTCCTTATTTTTTATGAATTCGTCATACTTGTAGGTAGTATTATATTGTGTAAGCCTTTTTTTTTTTTTTACTGAAAGAAAGCTGAAGAGTTCAAGAGCAAGTATTCATAGTAAATCAAGTTCTTTATCTCCCTCAGTTGCCTTATGAGCGACACATTTCAAATGATTCTGGACACGAAATGGAAGGGTAAGTATTCTATCTAGTGTTATAATTCATGGTTCAAGAAATGATCACGTGAACTAATGTGAAGAAATTCTTTATCTTGAATTGTACCACAGATTTCACCTTTTGATTCATGAAAGTAAATAATCAAGCATGATTTCCATATAACTGCCACCATTCTTCATTTTTTTTTTTTTTTTTTGCCTTGGTAAATATTTATGATTAAACTCCAACAAATAGAATTTTCATTTTCTTGTGTTTCACTTACTTTGGTAATTGTATTCTATCTGTGAAGAATTTCTTGTTTTTTTCTCAACAGTTTAACCTTACAGAGACCACTGATCAATATTTGGATTCCATCTGCATTTTTGCGGGGAACACCTAACAATACTCATCATGTGTATCAGGTTAGAATTCCTAACGCTTTGAGCTCCTGAGTCTATTGTGACCCTTCTGTCTGACTTCCTGAGCAAATGGAGTTTACATTTGTTACACTACTTTTGAAGTTAATGTAATTGATTGTTGTTATTAGTTAATAAATACAAGGTTTAGTCATATCGTAATGCAATGTGATCTTCTCACCTTTGTACATTGTCAGGCACTGTAAGAATTTTATTTGCCACATATGTGCCAGTGTAAGGATTCACTGGGTTAAACATTAGATATGTTATAAGACAATTTTTTTGTTTTGTATTTTTCTCTTTTTGATATGATATATAATGATATATAATGTCAAATATATTTCTGTTGTGTATTTTGTTTCTTAGAACAGCTGAGATTGAAAAAAAGTTAGTAGGGTAATGGGTGAATACTAGCTAGTGAATACAAGTATAAGCATATAGGTAATATAATGACATAATTCTGAGTAACATAGACAAGCATATATACAAGCTATTGGTATTCAGTACTAGATTGTCATGCATAATATGATTAGGGTCAGTGCTGCAACTAGAAAGGCTGAAGATGGGAGTGACTCACTGTAATAGTCTTTAAAAAGTCTGATGAATGATATACTACAGACATTAACATCCTTGTAGAATCTCAGAATGCATCATGCCTGGTTCTCTTGTCAGCAAAAAGAAGTCTTTAGTTTGCTTTCTTAGCAAAGCATTCTCATGTAAGAGACAGCAAAATAATTGACTCATACCTGAGATAAAACATTCATTTGAAATCAGGAGACAAATTTGATTTAATAGAAAACTACATCATGACAAAATATTCTATACATAGCTCTCGTGAAATCATTATCGTTATCTTTACTACATATATACCCATATCATAATGAAATTTATTTGTCCTCTAGGTTTATGTCCGTATAAAAGATGAAGAATGGAATGTATACAGGCGCTACAGTCAGTTTCTTGATATGCACATGCGACTGAAAAAGGTCTATCCTATTGTGGGCAAGTATGACTTCCCTCCAAAGAAAGCTATAGGCAAGAAGGCAAGTACTCTTAAATTTCAGTGAGAGGTGTCAAAAGGATTATTAGCGGTAAACATAAACTTGATTTGGTAGTTAATAAAATGCTGTTATTTGAATGTTTTAATTCATATTTTATTGTCAGTGGAATTTGCCTTGGTTCACATAACAATGAAGCATGTTTTTATGAGTGCCAGTGTGATTTCATATCATGCTCCTTCCATTTGA
The DNA here is from genome assembly GCA_038406235.1 of Peronia verruculata. NCBI lineage: Eukaryota > Metazoa > Mollusca > Gastropoda > Systellommatophora > Onchidiidae > Peronia > Peronia verruculata. The sequence goes on from JBCAUA010053281.1 coordinate 3,149, forward strand.
CATGCAGCTAGTTAAAATTACTAAATATATGTCATTCATTGTTAGGCTACTTCATGGGTATTTGTGTTCTCACAAAAATCAACTTGATGCAGATAAAGAACATGAAATGATGCTTAAAATAATAAGAATGATAGTATTAATTTTCAGGATTGTCATGATCCATGATGAAAATTCTCATCTTAAGAGCTTTTATTCATGCATTGCTGTCGCTCCATAATCCTCAGGAAGCGAAACTGGTAGAGTCAAGGCGGCAAACATTCCAGACCTACCTGCGACTTGTCATCAATCTGATGATGGAAAAGAATGAACAGCTCGCCAATAATGCAACCAAAGAAAAGCTGATCTCATACTTGCCATTTTTCAAGTGAGTCTGTGATATGTATTAATAGGCCCCATCTATGTTGATTTCTGGCAGTAGATACCCAGCTCTTGAATCACAGCCTAGTAGTCATAGACAAACATCTCTTGATTTCCTAGCATTCTTCATCACCCATCCATTCTTCTTATTGTAAAGACGTTTATCATCTGTATGATTTTTTTGGTCAAAGATGAAACATGAGTTTTTGTTTGTTTGCTTATTTACCTGTATTTTATAATGGCGCATACATCTAAATAATGTATTTACAAATCTCTTTCCTTGGTGTTTTGTTGATGTCTGATAGACATGTGGCATATGAAAATCAATCTCGTTTATTTGTGTTTAGCGATTTTGAGTGAAAAGCAAGATAAATGTTGTTTTCACTAATTCTACAAATGGTAGGGTGAAAAACAAAAGTCTGTAGATGAACATGGGCATTACTCGCAACATAACTACTCATGGATACCTAGGCTTTGCATCACATTACTTGCATTACTAGAGTACCTGCTTCAATGATTACCAAACGCCAACCTCAGCCCTAAATGAACATCAATGCCGAGTCTCAGCCAGGCAGTCAAATGTCTGTTTCAAGTGCCATCATCGGGAAGATGGAAAGGGGGGAATGAGATAGACAGTGACACACCGCTGTCTTTTATCTCAAGGCAGACTTCAACCATCTGCAACATACAGTTATTCCCAAAGTTATCTCATCTTTCAGCATTCTTTACCTATCATTGCTTCTGAAACATATCTTCGTGCCACTGATCCTCTTATAGTAAGTAAGTGATTGCTCTATATATGAGTAATCCTCAGCATCTAAATGAACAACAATGTTCGATGACTGGAGTGGTCATGAACCCAAGTTGACAAGTAGGTGTTCATCACTTGAATCCTGAAGTTTATTGTTTACAGAAGTTAAGTAAATTACTGGAGATCTACTGTTTTGTCTTACATGGACACACCTTCCCACGTAGTTATACACTTATTCGTCCAATGGCTTGCCCTTGTCTATCAGTCCACCTGGCCATCCATCCATTTGTTTATCTATCTATCTGTTCATCCACCCATGCATCCATCCATCCTCCTATCAATCATCCCATCCTTCCATTCTGTTAACGAGGTTCTCTGCCTGTTTTGACAGTGACAAAGCAGAGGATGGAAATAAGAAAGGAAAGAAAGCCAAGAGGACCACAGCCACGACCATTCCTCTCTCTGTGCCTGAAGGTGCAACTGCTGGGGATGGAGTCGAGGGACAAGATAGACATGAATATCAAGGATTGTAATGCTGTGAAATTTGTTTAGGAGCATCCATTCTTTTTTTACTTTAGTTCCTTATCTTCTCAGTAATTTAACTTGTCAAGAATTATTAGAAGTCATCAGATAGACAGATTACTTTGCAAAGTTGCCATAATCGTTTTTGGATATTTTTATTGATATTTACTGTGGACAATAATATCTTTTTCACTTCTAAGAACCCGTATTTATCAAAGAGATGAAGAATGGAACTGGATTCAAGCATTTTAATTTGAAGATATTATATTTACTGAGCAAATGTCATCAAGGTCTGTAATGTATCAACAACATATTGAGAAGGAATTGAAATCTCTTTCATGCATGTGATATGGAGATTTTGAAGCCATGAGTCATAGAAAGAATTTTTCACAGTAAAATAAAATGTACACAGACTTGTGCAATTCCCAGATTTTTTTTTTCGCAATTCTTTCATTTCTGTTGTATTATCTGCAGAAAAAAGAAAAGCACATCATTTTTCATCACTCCCATAAAAAGAAAAGATGTCAAACTTCAGAAGACTGAGGTAGTTTTATGAATGAATTTAGAAGTGCATCCATTTTCTGTGCATCATTATTCATATTTACTATCATACAGTAGTGACTGTATGCTTGGTTCTGGGTTTCAAATATGCCTGGCTTTGTGTACGTGTAAATGTTTTCGCTGAATGTAAAAACAATGAGGCAATATTACTATTTTCATGATGTATCTTCGTCATCTATAATTATTTATGATTATGTAATATTTGTTTTTCAGAATTGTACAGCTTCCTGAGAAACACGTTTGTGTAAATTAGTGCAAGAATATGGTTCTCATATATTTTTCACTGCATTTTATTCTATTTTCAGCACATGATGGAGTTTCAGCAAAGTGTCCTTATTTTTTATTTGTGTAGAGTTGAAACTATTATTTTTGCCACAGAGTTATGTAATCTTCACAGGAGTACAAGCTCATAAAGTTAAGTGTAAAAGTATTTGCCAAAGAGAAACTTAAAGCAAAGAGAACTAAAAAAGCTTCCATAAATTTTTGGTGAGAAAGGTTTTACGTGGTAAAATATGACTCGCCATTATGGAAACTTGGTAAACAATAGAATGTTGTTTATCAAAAACATACATTATGGCATAAATAGTGTAGGTTTTGCAATTTAAGGGAGGGGGGAGGGAGACTTGACAATGAAAGTTTATAGAGCTAGTGCCAATTGCTTTAGACAAACAGCGGATTAGTACAGTTTTTTTTCTTTCAACTGTTCTGTTAATGCCCCAGCTAATTATTTATTATTAAAAACAACCAAGACCATACTGAATAGACCAGATAATTCAACATTTTTGTTTTGTCATGAGATAGTGTGGAATACATTTTAGCAGTATCTCTTCAAACAATAGTGATCACAGCTCGCCTGGCAGGGTCCCAAACTATCAAGTATGATGCTTTTGACTGTACATGGCTAATAACTTTGGAGCATTTGCCTTCATTGAAATATACATGTATACATTTTCCTCACAGTAAATAATATGTCTTTCATCCTCAGATGTATAAGCTTGTGATAAAGGACCTTATATTTCAAAGAGTATAGTATGGTCCCTTTGATAGTGAATTTCAGTTTAAGGAAAGATTTTTATTGGAAATTTTTATGTTATGGCTGGTTGTTCAAATGAATTTGAATGTTTTGATTTCAGTGAACTTTTGTCATTTATGTAACATTTATATTAACATAATGTTGCTTGTGATACAGGAATATAATAATCTGCTAAATCATCATTGTGTCTCTCCAATGAACTTCTTGTGTTATGCAGCTTTACATAACAGCCATGTCTGTTTGGCAGACAGGTAAAGTTAATCATCCTTACTTGGAAATGAGAGGAGTGCATTTAGATGGTTCAGTGATATTTTAGTATTGTGTAATGTGACAAGAAATTTTCAGAAATTATTTTAAAAAACCTTACACAGTTTAAACTGTCTCAGAAAGGATGGATTTGGGGCATCATTGTGTAAAACAGTTTATTTCACATTGTCCGATTATCATAGGTTTAAATTCCTCACACTTTATATATATATATTCGTATTAATTGAAACTCTGTACCTTTTGGGTTTTCTTTTTTCAGTTATTTTTTTTCTAATCTAGCTTTGAATCTTGAACCCACATAACAGTCGTGGGGAAGGTGAATGGTGGGATTGAGGGGGGAGGGGCAGCCGCTTTGAGGATTGGGTTCTCCCTTTTGAGACTATCTATCTTGTTTCCCTTATTTTTTTATTCTTTCTATTTCTTTCATTATTGTATGGACAAAATACTTCCCGGTGTGAATAAGTCATCATGTAACCAGCGTGTACATGTTTTATCTAAATAGGTCCAAAACTGACTTGTGGAATTATAGTCATCTTTACCTAACAGTCCAGTCACTGGAAGACCTCCCTGCAATGATTATTTCTTTCCTTTTCATGAACATTTTTTTTTTAGCATAAAAAAATGATAATAATAATCAATCATTTGATCCTGTTACCAGTTTGGATACTGCTTACAGTGTAAATCATCTTACTGCATTCATGTAAGTTGTAGCTGAAATACATGTCCATATGTATAATAATAATAATAGAGAGTATTTATATAGCACTTATGCCCGTAATTACAAGCTCTAAGCGCTTTATATTAAATGATTTGAGCATACGTGGGGACTCAGTCAATGAATGTGTTTGTAGACATGAAAACAAATTCTATATTATGATTAGGAAGATGGATTGGCAAAACCTTTTTTCTCATATTAGTAGAATAATTTTCTTCCGCTTGTTGATAAAATCTTAAGTCTGACAAGCTAGATGAGCAGGAAATTCATGTCTACCTGTCTGTTAGTTTTGTGGTTATCATTAAAAATTAAACAAAGGACAGAATATTGTGGATAAATTTTATCAAGGAAAATACATGTACATGTATTAAAATAGAAATACATGTACCTAGTTACCCTACAGTTTTATAAGAAAACCTGTGTGTCCTTCTCTGTCAGTGTGTAAATTTCACCAGAGATATGACAAATGTAAAATCACTATGATAGACTGACAGAGTGATGAATGTGTTTCTCTTTAACAGTCAATAAATGGACCTTTTGTAAAATATTTTACATAATAGTATTACAAGAGTCTCAAAGACAAGTCCATTGATTTAGCAGTCCCAAAATTTAATTTAGTACACAATAGAATTATTTCACCTTCAGTTTGCCTTTCCCTTACAGTCACATTCAATAGAGCTGCCTCAGCTGACAAGCCATATTCTGTATATTTCTTAAAGATGTTGATGTCGTACAAATATCTAATCAGTTTTTAATGTAATCTTACATTTATTTTTTTAAGTCAACAAATGCATTACATGTACATGTAGTTTATAGCTGTATAACAAAATATTAGCCTGAAAGTCATTTTGAACCAAAGTGCACTCATTTCAGTTTCCGAATAGCTTGCTATCTAGAAGGGTTAGAAACTGATTTATCCAGTATTGAGACACACACAAAAAAGTCAAATGTAAATTGTGTTCCCAGAGCACTTTCCATAGAGCTAAGGTAAGAGTAGGCTATGACTTTGAGTACTGTAACCAGAATATAATTCATTCATAATTCTTTTCCTTTCTTTTTCTTAAGCTCTTGATCTCTATTGTGAATTTGTGATGTACAATATAATTAAATTAACACCTGCCATGATAAGAAGACTTTAATAGTACATAGTGAGCTTTATAGTGTTGCTGACAAGGAGAATAAGGACTGAAAAACATCATAACTGCCAGGGAAAATTTTGGCTCGTGGCTATAAAAGACCCCTTGCAAGTTGAATCAAGCAGTTCATAACTATACAAGTCTTTCACTTTCATTATCCATTTCTCACTCTTATTACATTCATTTGTATTTTCCTGTTAATCAAACCTTGGCAGTTCATTTTTTTCCATTCATTCTCGATGCTTTCTTGTTCTCTCTTAATAGTCTTAACTCTGTTTTGCTGTAAGAACTGTATATCAGTTCATTGTACTTTTGCAGAAGCAAAATCTAACTCATCTTGTATGATGGCTTGATATACGTACAACCAAATCCTATAATGTTAACAGAATGAAATGGTGCACATGTGCTATACTTATTGAGCCTTTTTTTTTCTCAAGTGCATCATCTTATCTCATTCTTCATGTGATTCATCACAATTCAGTCTTCTTTTAGTTAGTTAGTTTCATAATTTACCTGTCTTATTGATCACATCAATCATAAACTACCGCGTAGTTTTTTTTAAAAAAAAAAAGGTGTATTACAGGGCCAGTGATCTTATTCTGATCTTGAGAGATATATTATGCATGGCCTTTTTAAACTCTTGTAGCTATGAGCATTCGAATCAGTATGAGACTTTGTCACAAGTTTTCTTGTAAGGTGGTAGACAGGCCGCTGCTTCAAGGGAGGTAAGACAAACTGGCCAAGACAGTACAAGTAGGCCTATGTATCTTTGCAAGATCTGAATGTTTAAAAGTTAATCAGTCTTTCTGGAAATGTTGAAGATAGTGGTGGTTAAATTTTTCACATTAATGAAACATATTAAAGTTAATATGTTTTATTAATGTGAAAGAAGTTTTGTTTCTTACATTATTGAAACTTCTGTTTTGATAATAGAATAATACAGGGTGATTTAAAAAGAATACGGTTCTAAAGCATTGTAATGGACTGAATCAGTGATTATTTGATAGAGGAGTTATCCAAGTTTGACTGGGTGTTAATTTCACGGCTGTGGCTACATAACCCTTTCGGCACCTTTGAATTGTGAGAAGAATATGTTTTTATTTACACTCCAAGTCAAAATAACAACACCTCAGCAGAAGGCGTTCAGTGTACTTGAGTTTGCGAAAGTTAATACCATTGTCACGGTACAGCGTGCTTTTAGAACAGAATTCGGCATTGATCGGCCCCAATTTCAGCAATAAAACTGACACCTAGTCAAACTTGGATAACTCCTCTATCAAATGACCATAGAATAGATGCATGATGATTATGGCTCATTCTTTTTTTTTTAATCACCCTGTATAATGGTCTGCCAACTGATTAAATTTGTCTTGATGACAAACTTTTCTTGACTCAGCTTTTTTCAAACTAAGAGCAGGAACTCAATTTTCAATAAGATCAGAATTTTAAGGAGGACATCACCGTGTTCTAATAACAAAAGAACCCCAAAATATCCTGGTGCTGATATTATTTCGATTGCAATTGTCAAAAGAAAAGTTATACATCAGTGTGACTTATATATATGGTGTAATAGTGAAAGAATTATTGAATAGTGTACATTTGTAACCTACAATAGATCGCACAAAGTTGTATATTTTGAGAGAAATATAAAAATAGTTTTGATTGTGCTATGTTATGTTGCTAGACAGAGCCTGCATCATAGTGGCAGAAAATGGTGACTCAGTGTAGCTATATTCAATCAGTGTACATATATTTGATCATCATAATTGTTTTATTTTTCCTTTTTTTTTTTTTTATTTACTGTATTATATGTTTGCATGTATTATGTGAGATTACATAATGTGAGATTACTATTTGTGAGAGTGAAATGCTGAATAAGGAAGAGAAATTATTTGAAGAGGAATAAGGCGTTCATCTAAAGTGCTTTGTGCCAGACACAGAAGGTATAAATTCTTTTGGGGAATTTATATGCACATGCTCAGCTTAGATTTTATATTTCTTTTGTGCAATACATAGGCCTATATAGATTGTTAAAAAAAAATTGTGAAGTGCATATTTTAAGTTTCATTAAGTGGTCATTTAGCACTTGCCAAACTATGAATAATGTAGAAAATTGATGATAGAGAATGACTTTGTATCAATTTCTTTTTTTCTTTTTTTTTTTTTTTTTGACTGTCTCGGGTTTATATTTTAAAATCTGTTAACCCCTTTTTATTGTTGTTTTTTTGTAATATTTTTGTTATACAAGTACCATTTTCGTCTCATCAATATTGTCGACTTTTAAAAGGTGAACCCATTTGATAATGTCACATGGAGATCATTAAGTTCCTTTCTGTTGTCACTGCCCATCCCTGATTTCCATCTCTCTTTTTTTTTTTATGTTTTTTTATTTAACATCTACTTTGATAAATTTTTGGTCTTTATTAAGCAGTACATTCCACTGTGGAATATGTATGCAAAGGTCATAATTGCCTGGTAAAGATTCTGTGTCACAATGTTGCCCTCTGAATTTGTGTAAATCAGAAGCATGCTATCTGTAGTGGTCCAAAGGAATGCAAGTGGAATATTTTCGTACATAGCAATTTGTCATAAAGATATACATGTAGGCCTACATGTATATGCATTTTTGTATATTCCCCTTCATATGCATACTGCATACAATATTTCTCAGTACCGGTACATGTCAAACTCTGGAAATCATTGGCAAATAAATGCTTGCATTGATTCCAGGAATATGCCTGAATGCATTGAAGTAATGGACATCAAAGTTTATGAACAGGTGTGCTGATATTTTTACTTTTGCTCTTGAAATACATGCATTTCAGATCACTGTGCCCAAATCTTGAGTTTGACACTATCTAGTTTTTAATGTTTAGGTTTGCTTTACTGCCTTTCTCTCTCAAAGGGTTCCAACTACATTGTATAAGTATAGCATCCATGTGTTAGTTCACATTTGTGAAACTGTGGGTGGGAACTACTGACTGAAGTATGTTGTTTTTCTTAAGCCTTTCAATCCTAAGAGACAGGATTATCTCGGCTTGTAGAAGTTGCCAATTTTTGCTGAG
>JBCAUA010053292.1:0-11555 GCA_038406235.1 Peronia verruculata
GTTGTTGTTGTTGTTGTTGTTGTTGTTGTTGTTGTTGTTGTTGTTGTTGTTGTTGTTGTTGTTGTTGTTGTTTTTGCAGTAGCTTATTTGCTCCATATCAAACTAAATGAAATGATATAAATCTATGTATTGTTTGTTTTGAAATGACGTATCAATCTGAGAAGATGGAAAATGAGTGAACGCAAGAGTGTGTATCTGTCTTTTTATGCGTGTGTCTGTCTGCTTGCATTTCTGACCAGCAAGCATTGAAGGAATCTGAGCACAGGTCAAGTATTACAAGGGACAGCCGTTAAATAATTTGTCGACGCGGTCTTACTAGGCTCAGATTTTTTTTTTTTTCCAACAGATAAACGTATTCAAGTGAATGAAAAAATTTGTTCATTGAGTTAAAGGTAGCTCTACGTCTCAGACAATTCATTCGTTGTTACGTCGGTAATCTGCATTGTGGGTATATAAATAAATTTCTTCACAATTACTTGTAATTAAAATAATTCGTGACTTAGTATTTCGTCAGATTCAATTTTCACGTTGTTACAGAGCGTTAACCCAGGGCTACAGGATGCCGTTTTGCATCGGCATGATTTAACTTGTATGGTGTAGTTGCTCCACTAAATCTACCTTTGTCCCACTGTAATTGGGGCTCGTGTTCTGAATTGTCAGCGAGAAAAGTGTGCATTAAACAAAATCGTGTTAGCAGCGAATAGATGTATCATTACCAACCGGTTCAAACTGAGTCGCACACGTATAATGTACGTTTTTTTTTTTTGTTGTTGTTGTTGTTGTTGTTGTTCTTCTTGTGAAAATGAGACATGCTAAGTTGATTAGAATCGGTCTAGAGAAAAAAAAAATATGACAATAACAATAATAATAAACGTTTCCTTAGAGTAATATTCAGTGTAATCAAAATATCGAGGCGAGCATACTTGCCATACACTTTAATATATGATATTATATATATATAGGTCCCCCTCAGTACTGACCAAAATCAGGAGAAAACTCTACAAAACTGAATAGTTTAGCACACAAACTATAAACATTTTTTTTCTTGCAATTTTTGGACAGCTCTGCGACTTTAAGCGTGCGCACCACTATATTGATATTTTGGTTGATTAAACTGAATGTTACTCACAGAAAAAGTGCTTTGAACGCGTCATACTATCGAACGTACAATTCGGATCAAACACCCTCGAGAGTTTATTGTTCAATAGACATTTCTGCGAAAACCCGTCTATTTTTAGAAAGGGGGCAGCCGACCACAGACCATCAGGCTGAGGCCCACTTACTGAGGGGTTGAATCTGAAGGACTGCTAACAAAACATGCTATTGGGGCTTGTGTAAATGCATCTCAAGACGAAAAGATGATTATGGAAGTGTTGACTTTCACAAGATTTCCACAATCCAAAACACAACGACAAAGATGTGTGAGTGGATAGGGCGATACAATCTCCTGATTGGCTATCAGCAACTTTGGTTACCACAATTTCGAGTGCTCGAAGGCGAATGTTTCTGTTGAGTGTGTGTTTTTGTTTAATTGGCTATAAAGTGCTCCTCAGTGTTGCAAAGATCTTAAAACTTACACACCTAGCATCACACCTAGCACTTAACCAGCTACTGATTCTTCCCTTTCAGTTGTTTTAAAAGGGAGTGCTAGGATAAAAAACGGCAGTTCCCACTTTGATTTGGCCACATAGGAAGGAGCAGTCTAGCCGGAGGTGTGTACAACAATCTGACGTCATGGAGGGGGGGGGGGTGTAAGCTGATAGAATCGACTTAGACTGAATGGATTCATGGTGCCAGTGTCAATGTTTTTATTGGGCCTTTCAATCCTCAAATGCAAGACGATTATCTCGGCTTTTATTGGTTACGTTCTATATACGTCTTTCCACCTCCTGATGGAGATTATGTCGAGATCTTTATGTCAGGCCGCGGCAAAGTTAGTAGCGCTCCGTTTGTCTCCAAATATACTCGCACAACCCGCATGCCCCGAAGGACCCTTGGTAAAAAAATGCCAAAGGGTAAAAAAGAGCTAATGGCCTTTATTGTTTTATTCTAAATGTTTTAGTTTCGTCGTCTTTCCCTGGATGCGAGAGTGGAGATAACAATCTAAAATAATGGGTTAAATCAAAATTTATGAGCTTAGATACTTTAAAATTGTACCCTGTAACCACGCGGGGAACAGCGGGAGGAGAAGTGGCTTTTTCACCACACCGCCGTATACTTCATGTCACAGGCTTACACACATTCTTTCCCACTATCATCTGGTGAATTATTGGGTCTTACTCTCGGTTGTACGCCTGCAAGTGCACCTAGCCCCCTGCCCAATCACCTCTTATTATGTTCGCACATGCAAACTCAGGAGAAAAAGTATTATTGGTTCTGAGACAGTACATGAGGGGTCTCTAGCTTATCTTCCCCCTGGGTGGGCTTCGCTAGGGTGTAAGAAGGTTGTTTTATTTTATAGTTAATTCTTAAGAAAGCGTGAGCTTGCTGCCCACCGAGATGGCTACCCTCAGGCCATTGAAGGGTAAAAACGTAGACTATGACTATTCTTGTTACTGAGGCCCGGGGTGGAAGCAGGCTAATGAGAACCAAAGAGGTCATTATCTTAAGTAGGCTTACATCTCTAGCTGCCTAAAGTTCGAAGAGAGATATGGGGCAGGAAGAAGTCGTGAACATTGGAAACCCTGAATTTCTGTAATCTGGGCCCGAATTTTGCAAGAACGAACTGAGTTTCAGACTGGTTAGCGGATCTTTGAAAGGTGATACATCGTAAACTAAAAACTCGTTTTTTGTTTTTTGTTGTTTTTTTTCATCTCATTTAGCTGTCCCAGGTTGTCATTTCAGATATCTTTCGCGATCATATGAAATCCTCATAAAAATACAGTTGCTGACATAATGACATAATGACATAATGCGGTAATAAAATCAAAGTAATCGTTTCAGTATGACTCCCAGCTGATGAGGCCACAACGGAGTGGTGGGGGAGGGGAAGGTGGAAAGGGGCACGGGCGGGGAGACAAACCAGCCCCAGATAGTAAGGTATCATGAAAACTATAAATGAGATATCCAACAATGGTTTGTTTGCTGTTGTTTTATTTTGTATGCCTTTAATTCTGTAACTCTTTAGAAGTAATAAAATTATATATATGTGTGTGTCTGTGTCTGCGTGTGTGTGTATGTGTACATGTGTGTGTGTGTGTGTTGTTGTTGTTGTTGTTGTTGCTTTTTTTTTGTTGTTGTTGTTTTTTGTTTCCGTTTTAGCTTTGTTCTCTGTGTCTATGTGTGTGTTTTGTTTTTATTAGTTGTTTTTTTTTTAAATTTTATTTTGTTTTTTGCTTTGTCTTGTTTTGTTCTTTTCACTGCATTTTGTTTTCGTTTTGTTCGATTTGCTTGAGAACAAGTGCATACAGTGCTTTGGGGCCCTGCATACCTTCAGTCCTTGCATACTATTTCAGTTCAAGCAGTCCAAACCATCGACAAAATCAAGGGTTCAGCAAGTCATCACCATTTACCTACACCACGCTTTTATTTCTGACGAGCACCAAACCAGCAGCAAACAGGTAACTAAATAAAATGCATGCTTTGTTTGTAAACTTTCTTTTTCACATATAATTGCCAGTTTTTCAAAGAGGCATTTCACAAAGTAACGTATCCTTAAAATTAGATCATCGTAATTATGATATCTTTGATGAGAGATTAATAAGACTGGTTATTTTTAGCAACTCAGCTACGCTTGGAATTAGATTGATCGGTTATTGACAAGTACACTGTAGTTCTGCCATGAAATCATGTATTTCAGTTTTTAGTTAGAACCTCCAAATAGATATGTAAGGCTTGTGGCATTAATGCACTTATCAAATCTAAACGAACAGCCAAGCCTTAAATCATGACATTTTCATTACTGATGAGAGAACAATCAAGGGCAGAACTGTACATGTTGTAAGTAATTCAACTCTGAGATAATGTACATGAATAGAGCAAAGCAGCATTTATTATCATTTGTATGCATGGCATAGGCATATATTTACATAACCATAAATATATAAATTGAAAGAAATGTAGTCAATTCCAAGAATATTCATAAGCAAGCTGAAGTATTTAGTGAAAGATTATACGGTGATCCAAAACCATGTCAGATGATTGCCCAGAGGTAACTGGGCTCCTGAATTATGGACTCATCTCGGAAGGAACAAAAATGTTTCTTCATATTCAAATTATTACAAATAATAATATAACGTTTATTTGTAAACCTCCACAGTGAAGACTCTAAGCCAATAATTTCAACTGAACAAATAACTTTAGCAATTTATCCTATTCAAAATTGCCTCCACAAGCTGAGCCATAAAGGACCAACCTGCTGTTCAGGCACAAATCTCCAACTTTCTGGGCACTAAGGAAGACAGATGGGTGAAGGTAATGGGAATAAACATCATGAGGTTAGCAAGTTAGAATATTACAATTCTAATAACATCAAATTATGGCACATTTAATTATCTGTAGAGTAACAATAAACAAAGAATCGCAAATTCACAAAATTTTGGATTTTTCCCTTTCAATTCAACACTGTGTACAAACTGGCCATGGAATACACAACTCAAAACTCTATTTGAATTTTAAAGTAAATATACAGAACTTTCAGAAAAGACCGTGGGGGTCTATAACTTTAAAAGAATATCTTACCAACATGTGAAATTAAAAAGGCACGATTGAATAGAATTCGAAATTTGATAGTAAAAGCAAAATCAACAACTTCCTTTTCTTGGATTAACTTAAACTTTTACCATCTAGCCATGAAATTCGTTGTTTGGTATACAATAATAAATCCAAACATCTAGAATATAGTACAAGCAGAGTTTCCACTTCATTTATATCTAGTGGTATTGATGAACGCCTGGGTCAGATTTCCAGTGCTTTTCTCAGCCCCATTGAGTGGTATCCTTCAAATGTTAAATTTCTTGTTTCATCCTCCGATGTTTGGAATAAGAGTGTCACATCACAGCCTTGTCCTCTTAAACAGGGGAACGTCCGCGAAAATAAGGATGGGGAGTTAGCAAATGGGTACAGGAGCCGGTGCTTCATGTCCTAATCCTTATGGAATTGTTGGAGAGGCTGCGGGATCACAAGTCCAAGCTTGAAACTGTGGAACAAAGCAAATAATCACTGATAAAGTTCTCTAGGCCAAGAAGCATTTTGCTGGGGAAGGCAAGGCTGTTTACAGTTGCTATGTCACTTTACATGCTCAGACGATGAGATCCGCATCAGGTTGAACTAAAGTTTACGCCAAGTCAAGGGAAGATGGCCAAGCGAGTTCTTAATTATGAGGCATGGCTTCTGGGGCGGATTAGAGGAGAATTTAGCTTATCTCATCGTTGCCTTAATTGTGTTATTTATCGTTAGTGGTGCATGCGTGTGGATGGGCGGGTATTGTCCTCCTGTCTTTCTGTAGGTGACAATTTCATCAGCGATGCCCAACTTTTTTCTTCAAACAATGAGCAACTGCAATATGGTCGAATGAGAATGTCTGGGCCAGTTGCACAAGAATGATGTAATTGTGGGAAAGCCTGTGTTTGAGTTATAGGTCTACCAGACTAATGAATCATCATGCTAAAAGACTCAATCTCAGGTTGCCGTTTTGTAAGTTCTTAGGTGGAGATAACTGGACAGTTATGAAAGGATAAATCTACCACTTCATTCCCATCCACAGCCAGACACTTTCAATGAAAATTGCGGTTTGGAAAGGACAGAGGAAAACTGTCGACAGAAAAGACATATCTAAACTACTTAACGGTTCCTCACTTCCAGTGGATGACATGTACCATGGATTATGTTGAGGGAAGAGAATTTCACTGTATTTTCGGTCATCAAAGTGACAAACATATATTGTTCTTTGTAAATTTATATCCACACAAACATTTTCCTGCTAACATTATGAAAGGTCGAACATAGAAGAAATAGAAAAAAAAAAAAAAAAACTTACGTTGTCCACATAACCCACAAAGCTTTGATACTGGAAGCCGTAGCCAATGTGCATGGCGCAGATTCGCACATCAATGTTATCTGGAGACAATTCAAATAAAAGGGATGAGAGGTTTCATCTGCAGGTATTTCTCTCAATTTCACAAGGACTTGAACAATTTTTGCAAAGACAAATAAATCTATACTATCTTTACCTGACTGAGCGGAAATGGTAAGTACATAATAATATATATGCTATCATTCTAAACTCACGACAGATAAAAAACTGTTAGCCTTTGGGAAAGACTACCGATATTTAAGGGGTTCTATTATTCAAAAAGTGTTAAGTCTCTTCCAGTGCAACTTGGAGACATTAAACCAAAGGAAACTAAAAACAAAAATAGTTGTCTCATATTAACAATTTGAATACTCACTTTTAGCGACAATACCTCATCAGATCAACCTGACATCTTACTTTTGCATTATGTGATCTATTTTTCCTCAACCTAAAATTTTTTTACTTAAATGTTGAGAAAAAAATCAATTTTCTTGATAAAATTTGTTTGTCGTATCACCTTTTTGTGTGTTATTATTGTTGTCCTCGTTTGTTTTATTTATTTCAATTTGTTCTTTTTGTTTGTTTGTTCTTTTTGTTTGTTTGTTGGTTTGTTTGTTTGTTTGTTTTTTGTTTGTTTGTTCGTTTGTTTGTATTTGCTGTTTGCGTGTTTGACCATCAAACTTCAAGAAAATTAATGAGGAAATGGGTCTGTTTTCAATATCAACAATGTGAAATTAAACATATGCTGAGATGAGATAATTCACCCCTAATATGTATTTCTTTGCAATAACACAATAGAACAGGTGAAGATAGAGATGCCATCAGCCAATGCAACGACTCACCTCTCAGCGTTACTGGTCCTGAGTACACTGTTGTTTGAGATCCAACTGTTGCAGTAAAATTAAACTGCCCATTGCTCATTCTTCTGTACATTAGGCTCAAATCAAACCATCCATTCTGGTGTAAAAGCAAAGAGAAGAAAAGTTGTATTGTCCACGACGAACTCATCACAAGAAAATAATCCAAAGATTACAAGAACTTCTTAGTCTTATCACCTTATAGAAGGGCCCCTTGACCAGAATGCATCATTATTGAAGTCTGTGTGTTACCGAGGTCTGTACTAAATTGCATGACAGCTATACTTTAAATGTAGTTTTGAAAACAACCAAAGTTTAAAAATTAATAGTCCCTTGTCAATGACCGTAAGTGGACACATTGTCCGGAACACTTTCTGTTGCAGTTTTCACATGATATCCCTACATGTTGTTGTCTATGACCTATCCTTCTGAAGTAATCTACTGAATATGTAATGCACAGGATTATAATTGAATATTAACTGAGAGGACATAGTTTAAAGAGCCTGACAATAAATATTATTGTAAGTCTTACAAATTATATTAGTTTCACGCCTTATAGTGCACGCCACGTCCATACGTCCATACGTTCAGCTGTCACAAGTTAATTTACCCATCTCTCAAGAGAACCAGTTTCAATCAGTTGATTTCAGCCCCACTGCTTTTCTGCTTTTTCTTAGTCCTAATTTTACTCCTACAGCTACTTGAACATGAATTAAATATGTACAAGAAATGCATGTAAAACAAGAGGTAGGTAAGCTATCGCCTCCAAAAGTAGACTGATGTATAGGAAAATGTTGTGAAACATGAACCATGAGATTTATCCTACTCAGCCAAACAAATACCATGCATGTTGAATACAAGCAATCTTCCATCTTAACTTTCACAGGCATTCGGAGATTTTGTGCCTTTTATTGCTTTTTACCTGAAACTGATGCTACTAGACAAGAGACATGGACATTTGATGTAGCAATAGGTAGTTCTAGACTGAACTACTCACCTGATCGGCTAGACCTGCATGGGGTATGATTATCTCAACAGTATCATTTGATTGCACCTGGAAGATCTGAGATTGAAAAAAAGTTACAATGATAGTTAGAACACAGATTTATTCGTAAAGTCTCTGCTACAGTAATCTTCATATTATCTACTTACGCTATGTTACTCATTCGGCAGATTTATGCCAAGAGTACAAATATCTACAGGAGCTGGCCAAATGAAATAATTGAGACAGACGGATTATTAAATATGACGTGGCATTACCCCAGTTAAGTTGTAAATACATATGAGATTATGTCCTGAATTGCAACCACTCCTATGTGGATTTATCTCTCTATCTTCCACTTAAAAGAGTAGTCAATGATGAAAAAAGAATAGTAATACTAATGAATGAAACGTTATTTTTTTTTTTTTAATGTAATATTTTTCCTGGCGACATTGTCCTTTCTCAAACTTTGGGTTCATTCTCAGCAAAATATCCTAGCTATACTACCCAAGACCTGACCCTCTTTGTGGAGTAAGTATCATGATGGTTACTGTTGACATATAGCTGAAATAAAACGAATGACACCTGTCAATAGAAAAGTTGTATTCCACAGTTGTAATTGCAACCCCTGAGGCCTAAGTGCTTACCCTGAAGTAAAAATTGGTTTTGTCAACTGCGATAGAAACCGATTCTGTGATGTTACAGTCGGCATTGGTCACCACAGCCATTCTCTGATCTCCGGTTGGCATTTGTGGCATCTGTATGCGGATGTTGATACGGAAGTAATCGGTCCAGAAGCCAGAGTTCGTAAAAGCCTTCACTACAATATTATCTGTGCCCTGTGGATAGAGAGACAACAGTTAAAGAACGTTTTTGTTTCCCAGATAAAAATAATGTCAGAACCGACGGTGAATAAGCTGAAATCCATGGCAGTCTTCAATGTGTCAACGCCATATTTCAGATTCACCACTTCTTTGCCAAAATAGAATGAAACAGTTTAGAAATATGGTTAAATTGTTTAAGCTATGCTTGATGAAAGCAAATAAAAGTAAATGATGTAAATTTTGTAAATTTGGTGGGAAAACTCTTAGGGTGGAGCGAGACAGGTAACGGTCTTCTGAGGAAGAGTGGGTTCTTTCATTACATGTTCTGGCCGTTAGCTCCCTTAGGAGGAAGTTGTGCCTGTTAAAAGCAAATAAAAGAAAAGGATGGAAATTTTGTCCAACAGATAAGGGTGTTTTTTTTTTTTTATTTGTTTGTCTGTTTGTGTGTGTGTGTGTGCGTGTGTGTGTGTGTGTGTGTGTGTGTGTTTGTGTGTGTGTGTGTGCCCGGGCAATTAATTTAAATCCGCACACTGGGGCGGTAAATCATTCTATCCAACTGGTGGCCGCTATCATTGGGCTTTGTAATTAATTTCAGTGGAAGGCTTTTGTTGTTGTCAAGACACATTTTTTTTCTGTTACTAAAATCGAGAGCTAAACAATGTGCTTGCAATGGTCCACTTTATGAAAATGAAGATAAAAATGAGACCCATTAACAAATATGATTAGTAATTACATATTTTGTTCTGGAAGAAATTAATGAGAATACACAAAAATTGCATTTTAGCTATTTCTAAACACAAGCATTCTGGGGTAATCTGTACACATGTGACTGACAAAAAACAGGTAAACCTCCGAATTTGTTCTTGTCTGGCTCAGAACACACAGCTAATCAGTTATCGCGTCCTTGTCTGCAAGGGAGGCAAGAGGTATGGGAAAACTTACAGAGTAACGTCTCCTAGTTCCGGAAAACCTAATGGTCCGTTGTCTAAGCAGTCCAGGATGTGTTTTTTCCTCAGTTCCAGACAACATTTTCTTCCGGGATTTAACTGGCGATCGATGTCAACAAAACAGATAACATAGGTTTGCTGCATTGAATACCTTACATTGCGTGATTGTCAGCTACTTTGCAAGAACCCCCAAGAGTCACCTAAAGCTGTTTATGTAAAATTAATGCCTAGACAGCGTAGTGTTCTGGTATCGGTTCCTAACAATATCCAGTTCATAGGTTGTGTTGAGTAAACTCCAAAAATTGATGCCATTCCGTTGATCTGTCCTCTAGACATCATGGTTTGTTCCCTCCACCAGCCTTAAACCAACATGTTATGACACTTGAGGCATGAAAAAAAAAATCTTGTTCAAAATTATTTATTCAAATTAAAACTATCGTTCAGTCAAATCAGCGAAATACTCATCATACCCTGCGTAACATAAGACCATGTGGTCGATAGGATCCTCTTGCTTTGCCGTTTCTTGGACCTGTCTGGCCGGATCTAGATGACATTATGTTCTTGTTACAGTTAACAACCCTCGGTTTCTTGGACTGACTCCATATTAACCTGACTTCTTTGAAGCACGAACTTTGTTTTCCAATAATCCATTTCTGAGATTCAACATAGTTTTGCTTAAAAGAAGGCCCGTTGAATTCTGTGTCACCGTTTTTTACAATAATCAAAATATCGTGTGTGATATTTAACTTGTGGCCTTTAGGGTGTAGCTTAGAATTAGTTCTCTCTTTGCTATTCCTATGTAATCTGGGTCTATCCACAGACATCAATGTAGAGCTGGGACACTGCTCTTTACAGAGAGCCAGCTATTTACGTTGTGTATAAATATACTTCGTACTCCTTGAGTAGCTTCCTCTTTATGTGCATTTCTGTATTTGATGGTCCTGCTTCAACTGCTTCAATTCCATCTATACAGACCTCTGTTCCTAACAAAATAACAAAATACTCATATCGTGTTGTAACGTAACATGTGTTCGCTGAGGTCGCAGTCAGAATTAGCTCTCCTGTTACCGTTCCTTTGTAACCTGGATCTGTCTCGTGACATCCGTATATTGAGAGCTCACTCAGGGCTCGGAGGCACATGAATAATGCAGACTGCATAGCGCCCTGGGACACAGACACAATGCCAGCGCCTAACGATCATACCACTTTTGAGGCGGTGCTACGGTGAGCAACAGGGTGAAATAAGTGCTCTCTCTCCACTCCGAATTCCTGCGTTCACTGGGCGGCTCCTTTCTCTCCCACTTCTGTGTCCTCGCGTTATAGCCTGTTATTGTTTCCTATTGCCTTAAAAAGATAAACATCGGATAGAGGGATGTGGATGGGCCTGAGTTCAATGTACTAGAGCGAGTAAAAAAAGACAGACAGACAGACAGAGCGAGAGGGAGAGGAAGAGTGTTGTGTATGGCACGATTAACTCTTTATAGGGTACCCTTCTATCCCCTCCCCCACCCCCTCCCCCGCGCGCGCCACTTTCCTCTTTATCTGGTTCTCTGTGTCTCTGCACATTACAGAAAGAGATTAAGGAAAATTATGTTCAGTTTTTTTTGTTCTCCCTCATTCACTTGACTTCCATGTATCAATGCATTTCTGTTGGCCGGTGCGGGTCCTAAAAATGAGGTGTCTGATTAAAATATCAAAATTGGCTTTTGGCTGTATTTCGACACTTTCACTTCTTCTGATATGAATTGTGACCAGAAACACCTGCTTTTGCCCTAAAAGGGTATCATCCTGTGGCTATTATACAATTAAACATACAAATTCAATAGCAAATTTCCTAAAATGTATGTTGTTTTTCTTGTTGTTGTTGTTGTTGCTGCTGCTGCTGCTGCTGCTGCTGCTGCTGCTGCTGCTGCTGCTGCTGCTGCTGCTGCT
>JBCAUA010053303.1:0-11554 GCA_038406235.1 Peronia verruculata
ATTAATATTCTAAAATCAAATTGAAAGTCCACAAAAAAGCAATTTTTACATAAAAATAAAAAAATCAAAAGTTGATTAAAATCACGATTTTTTAATAAAAAAATCATGTTGATTTAAATCAAAACAACCCTGTGAAGTAGTGTTTAT
Organism: Peronia verruculata; assembly: GCA_038406235.1. Lineage (NCBI taxonomy): Eukaryota > Metazoa > Mollusca > Gastropoda > Systellommatophora > Onchidiidae > Peronia > Peronia verruculata. Next base: position 148 of record JBCAUA010053303.1, read on the forward strand.
ACCCAATCTGTGGTACCATTGATCATTTTCATTACTTTACTTTGTGGTATTTTACTTGATGTAATTGTAAGTTCATGTGTCTTCGTGTATATTTCCCAGTAGTACATGTATATATAAAAAAAAAAACAACACTTTTGAATGAGTTTGAATCAATACGTTCTCATGGATCTACACGTAATTTGAACTAGATGAGTTGCAGGTCTGGTCACTGCTTGCAAGCTAATACACAATGGTCTTATGCCTATTACTGCTTTTATGTTTAAGGCTAATATCACTTTAAATATATTTATTGTTTTTTGTTTTTCTTTGTTATTGGAGAGGTTGTAGCAGTACAGAGAGGTCAGCTTGATTGAGACACCTGTCCTGAAAGACAGGTGTCTAAATTCTAATTCAATGTCTTCTGCAGTTTGTTGGTTTATGATAAAATACGGGTGTTCCTTCAAAACATACGCAGACAGAGGCCCAGACCAGAATCTTGTCTATGGACATAGACATAATGAGACCCACATCAAAGTATTGCCACACATTTTTTTATTGTAAACCTCTGAAAATGTCTGTAAAAACTGCTAGTGAGTCAATGTTTTTTGTAAAGGTGTTTATTGAAAGAAATACCAGTTTAGACTTAAGGTAATATAATATAATATCAATATCCAATTCGTCAATGTAATTTTGAAAGTCATTCAAAGTATAATAAGTGATTTTTTTTTTTTTTTTTGTATCATTTCAATCATAAGAAAGTGGGACCATCTTGGCTTTAAATGTTTGCCTGGCTGGTGAGAATTCTTATGATTAGAAATTTTGAATTTGGAAAATTTGCCCAGACAGCGATACCTCGGCTTGTTCTTCATCTGATTTTTGTAGGCAGAAATTTTGAATTTCAAAAGTTTGTCCAGACAGCGTGATCTCCGCCTGGTCTTTGTCTGATTTTTAACTGTCAAGGTTTCCTTAATGTGTGTAACATACCCACAAGATCTCTGAATTATATTTGTCCTTATTTTAAAAGGCTAGACATGGGGCCTTCTTACCCAAGAAGCCAAGGGAGTGTTGAGCTGCTGAAAAAAATGCAGGTACTTATCTTCGAATTTTTCCCATCCCCCGAAAGGATTAAAAGTTTGTAACCGATGATATATTTTTTTTGGTGAGGAGCAAATCCCCTGCCCATCTCTCCCCTGCTCATCAGACTGGCCTTCTGTCTCTTCTAAGGTTTATAGTCTTCAGAGGAGCTGTACAGCATTTGAGATGTGACACGAAATCAGGCGCTGGTCAAACTGAGCCGACCGGAGAAATCACATGTTTTTTAACAGTGAATGAATTTTGAATGTATTTTTTTTCTTTACCAAACCTTTATATATCAATCTAAAAATGCGTTTCAGAGTTCAACTGACTGAAATAGAGCGAGTAAAGGTCCAAAAATTGTAATTTAGTGCCATGGCCTAACAAAGGTAAAGAATGATTTACAAAAGTGATCGGGCATTTTCTCACTGAATTCAGCTGCAGCAACCAGTCACCCCCATCGTCTTTAACTGCCAATATCTCAACTTCTACTTAAGGTAGACTAATACCTTTTTCACACACTATAAGGGAAATGAATAATCTTCACAATGATACCAATAACTCCATATGCTCAAAATTTGACAAGCGCCTGATTTCATCGTGTCACGTCTCATTTTATAATTGACAGATTGAATACTGTGACAGTTGCATGAGTCATGTTTCTGTATTTCAGCTGAAGTGGAAGATCCTGTACTCAGAGAGGTTGTGAGAGAGAAAAACAAACTGGCAAAGGAAAACAAGAAACTGAAAGGAGAGCTCAAAGGATTAGATCATGTAAATATGTTTGTGTGCTGAATATGAGTTGTTATAATGGATTGTGGGAAATCATTGTAACCAATCCTTTTACTTTCCTTTGCTAGACACAAAGGATATTGAGCAAGCGGTTTAAAGAAGAAAAAAAAACAGCAAAGAATGCAAAAGTGATTTCTTTTTTATAATGCTTGTTTAACAACCCTTGTCCCCGGCAAAGGAAAGTAATAGAGAGCTGTTCAAAATGATCTGGCATAATAAAAAAAGTTTTCAATATTGGTTAAATGAGCTTCAAAGAATATGAATGTCAAGACATTTCAGTTAGCTGCCACAAGTTTTGCTATGTAAAATTTAGAAAACCAAAAAAAAAAAAAAAAGAAGTCTTAAATGTAGATATCAGGTGCTTAACTCTTTATATCCATAGGAGTTTTCCCATTTTGCAGGAGGGACATCAGGGAGCAGACACTGTAATAGGTGCCCTTTAGAACAACATCAATAAAATCAAAACATACTGATCAATTTCTGCAAATTTTTTTTTTTGCAAAGAAAAGATAGATAAATGTCGGTTTTTCTAAGCAGTGTTTTGTGGTAATTGTACTTTTAGTCTTTACATATGTGGTGGAAAGACAAAAGGAAACAAATGAGGGAAGTTCAACACATTTTTGTGCTCACTCACACTGTCAGTACAAGTCATAATCAAAACCATCAATATGATTTTCCATGTCATTCTACAAATATAAATTTTGCATAAAAATATCCTTAGCTTGTTTCAGCGGCAATATACTTTTCAAATTTTGCTGCTAAAAATATCACTGAAATCAGCTGTTTGCATTCTAGCCTAAACAGTTTGAAAAAACAATGTTTCAAAGGTCAACAGGTCACTCATGCATAATGGCTGAAATCATTTTAGCTGTTTTGAAAAAAATTGGCGTATAACATTTTGTGCAAAGTGTAAACTATGATTTAGGCAGTAGTAGGTTCTGGCTTGAAAAGTAGCAATATATTCACGAAACAAAAGTGCATGTAATACGTTAAATGTAATGTTCATTATAATCATGGCTGCCACAAGTCAAGAGCTCAAAAAAACAAAACAAAAAAGGCACTTTGTTGATTGTGAAATTGTTAGGGTGATTTCTTTTTAATAAGAATTTAGAATTGTATCAGATGTAGAGTGATAATTGTCCGATTAATACTTATCACAGAAGCAGGAAGAAGGAAAAAAGGATTTGAAAGGATACAAGATTATTCATGTTCGTTTAGGCAATTGTATTTTGGGACCTTCTTTTACCCCTCTCTAGTCCACAACGACATGTTTGAAATCCGACTATGAATTACATGAAAGTCTGAAAACTGAAAGCATGTTGGGTGCTCTGTACGAAAAACGATTCTGTTATATAAACTTTTGGTGCAGACTAATATTCAGTCCGCAAAACTGATGGGAAAGTAAGATTATGGAAATTCAGTTCTCTCTGCAGGCAGTGAAGTAATTTTTTTTGTGAAGTTGCTTGCGGGCATGAAGAGTCAATGGGTTTAACTACGTCATATGATAAAGACTGAATATCTCATAGAGATAGCATATGTCTCACTGCCAGTCAGAATGAGATGTATGTCGACTTTTCACCATATGGGGTTTTTGGTATCATGTGAAAACTGATTTCATACACGCACAGGTGGTGAATCACATTTTGAGCTAGCCAGAGATTTTGCAGTTTAAAGAGACAAAGGGGACCCCTCAGTAGTGACCGATATTCTGAGAAAATTGTTTCAATGAACAGTGGAACACATAAATCTACATGCCTACCTCATAAAAAGAAAACATTTTTAATGAAGTAATATTTATAAATTGAGGGTAAGACTGACATTGTCTTGTTTAGAAATGAATGCATTTCTGATTTCTACAATTTAAAAAAAAAAAGTCGATGCCTGAACCCCCTTATCACATTCAAAGCTCGATCTCTCGGCTCTAGCCCAGCAATTTACGTCTCATTTTGACTGGCCGGGATACATGTTTTGGTTTCTCTTCTTGAGTTCAGTTGGTCTTGTTATATTTCAGAAGTTGAAAATCCAATCTGTATGAAATAGTTCAAATGGTTGTAAGATACTGAAAAAATTCAATTTATTTTTAGTTCTGTAATCAGCAAAAATAATTGTTGAAATTATTTCAAGTAGGAGGATTTGTCTGTAATCTCTTATTATATCAAAATCATAGCAGTTCCTTATAGGACCATATTGCAACTATACAAATTAAACATTCTGTTTCAGAATTTCTTTGATGAAATTGAGGACCTGAAATACGCTCTGTTACAGTCAGCTAAACTCAACAGCGAGTACGAGAAACATCTTCGCAAACTTTGCTCCCAATATGGAGTGCCATATCCAAATCCGGAAAAAATTTTGAAGAAGATATGACCATGTTATTAGTCTTCACTTCACATCTCTCTGTCTGTCTGTTGCTCCTTTTTAATTTTTAATTTATTTTACTTTTGGATTGTTTTAGAATTATTTTTTGGTTCTTGTTCTTCATTACTTGCTTATTGATAAAATTTCTGTTGAAAAATTTATGTTATCACAAAATGTTGATCAAGAAATATAAATTTCTACTGATATTGGAATGATTATTGTTTTAGCATAACAGAGTTTTTATAATAAATTCTTTTATTGTGGCCTATGTAGATGGATTGATGTAGCTTTGATTCATTTACAGTGACATTAGAAGTAAGTTAATATAATATTATTAGCAAGTATGTTAGAATCAGAGTGAGGAAAAGATTCGTTTTGGGTTTCCTAAAGTGTGAAAACAATATAAAGCCAGAAGAGCCTAATTACTTCCACTGTCAAGTAAAAGCACTGTAAAAGAAGGAAGAGACACTTTTTCTACTCTTACTGACACATTAAGTAGGAGAATAAAGCGCTTCACTGCAGCTGCACAAGAAACACCACACAAGAAGTGAACAAGTTCACTTTGCCTCCTCACGTCAACACATACTTTTTGCATTTCTGGCGTGTCGTTACCTCCTATGTGCACTTTGCCGTGTAAATCATTGTTTTGTTACCACTTTAGTTCGCAGGCATGAGGCATTTCCGGTATCGCATTTCTTCCTATGCGAGCCTGGCCTCCACCCCCAAAACCACAAGCACTAGTCCTAAAATATGGACCAAGCCTATAAATTCAGAAACAGTAGATCTAGACCCAACCTTTCTGTCAAAATAAAATCAGTGTTTTAAGCCGAATAGGCCTATATTATGCTGAGAAAAAAAAAATGGTTAAAAAGGGGTTATAGGGAATATACATTTTATATTACTCCATCCTAAAATTAGTCACAAAAACAGCTGAGAAAAAAAATGAAAATATTTGTGAGAACAAAAGCAATTTTTCTTTCAACTTCTTACAAAACATACCTCTGCTAGATGTAAAGACAGTTTCAGTCCTGATTTTGTTGCTTCTAGACATACTGGAATGTAATCAGCAGCATGCCCAACCTCTTAATATAGACAGAACTATGTGAAAATACCTCTGTGCACCATTATAATTTTCTGATCTAAGCATCAAACAAGTTATCAATGATTAAAGTAAACCTGTACAGTAGTCTCTCATTCTATAGCTCAAAAATGGTACTGCAGTGACACAGTTTATTTTCTTCTTCCCAACACAGTTTAGTTTTTTCTTCCCAAGTTTTATGCACCTCATATGGTAGATGGGAGAAAATTACAGCTGGAAATGAAATTATTAATGGCCCTTGGAAGAGATTATGTTATGGAAATCACATAGGTAATACAATTTGAAGATAATTGATGAAAAAATGTGATTTCAAGGTGGTTGTTATGATTCCATAACTTTTTTAATTTTTGAACAATCTCAATGAAATTTTGTGTGGAGTTTTATAGATTGCTATTTTGTTTATCTCTCGCAACTGTTAGCAAAATCATGCTTACCTGAGAACATTTTCCAAAAATGTGAATAATAAGCAAATTTTTTAATTTCAGGTGCTGCTATAAGTCTAATGGTGCTATACATAAGAAAAAAAAAAGTTCTAATCAGGCCTCATATAATATGGATCAGAGAATTTCCACATCAGTTTTCATTACATTCTGTTCACAACTATAAAATCTATTTTAGAAACCTCTTTGAAATATGTTGTATTGGGAAATTTAAAGAAAACAGCAGAATAAGAAAAAGATCTTTTTATATGGTCAAGAATAGTCTACCATGTGCATAGCATGTTCACAAAATGCGTATGAGCGAAAATCTCTCGATCATGTCCACAATCTCGAAATACCTTATCACTTCTCTTTACGAGCTTTGTGGTTCTTATAGTTTGTTTGTTTTGTATGCATTGCTATATTTAGTTCTTTCCCTTCTCATAAAGTGCTTCAATCTTTCTGATGTGTCTTTCAGTTTTCGACTTGGGCATCTGCATCATCACTTTGCTACTTCAATTGGGACAAATTTATGCCAGACATCAACGCTGATGTATACGATGTAATCTATATAGCGTTTTCTTTACCAAGAACTTTTTTCTCAGAAATGTCAATGCTCGTTACAGTTTTATTGTCGCTGGAGCGAGGTCTTTTAAGAAAATCATCAATAAAGAGAAATACCAAGATAACTATCGCCATCATAGTTCTGCAAAGTCTGGCTTTTACAACTACCATACTATCAGTAAATCCTCTCTCTTGGATCTTCGACCCGAATACCAACACTACACGGCTGGGCCGGAGCAAAACCGAGTATGGTCTAGCCATTCTTGAAATGGCCAACTTGAAATCGGTGGTAGTTACCAGCTGTTCCATGATCATTGTTGTTCTCGCCACCCTCGTCATGAGCTTCGGACTTTACAGTTCAAAAAAATTTAAACAGAGCGCCATGACCGCAAATTCTGGGAAATGTAATGCGACGGAGCTCACCAAGCCCAAAGTTTCCGACAAAGAGGCTCGACTTGTCAAGTTAGTTGTCTTTATTTCCATCATTTTTGTTATCAGTTACATCCCTTTTATGGCCATGTTGACCGCTGCCAGTCTTGTGGATGAGCTGACCTATTTCGGGCTATATAGAAATATCAACGATATCATGTGGGCTATAATTTATTTGGTAGCAACATGCAACGCTAGTTTTAATTTCGTTGTTTATTATTTCATGAGCTCGAAATATAAAGAAATGCTCCGTCATCTCATTTCAGGATCTGGCGGTAAAATAATAGCAGAACAATATAGAGCTTCATTTAAATCATCGGAAAATTCCATGTAAAAGCCATGTCTCGGACATAATCATGTTGTATCTTCAGATCGATTTCTTTTCTATCACGTTTTGTATTTGATCATTTTTTTTTTTTTTTTACATAAATACTCTCCTATGACCAAACTTCATTTTCTCCACTTTATATTGTGCGGAATAAATTTCTCATTTCGTGACCATATTGCAATTTAGCAAGATGCATTTTTTAACTGCTTTTTGTATTTGTTTTAACACAAAGAGTGCCGAATGCTGAATGGATGAAAGATTCTGTCATCGTACTTTGTATTAAATTCCTGTCTTTATAAAGTGCTGAGCTTGCCATACATTTTTTTAAAGACTGAGCCTAAACTATCCTGAAAACGAATAAATCTCTTCATAGAACATCTGACAATCCAACGTCTTTTCTCAGCATTTTTAGTTTAACATGTTGTTTTGCAAATCTTTGCATAGCTCGACAATGGCAAGTTCCGTTTATTCTTTTGGAATCGCCCTGGTACAACGTTAATTGTCATTCCTATGGACATCCGGAGAAAATTAATAAGTATTTTTACAGTCCAGATTAATAAAAATCACAGATTAAAGACAGTTCAAGGATCTCCACAACAAACTGAGTAGACTTGAGCTGAAATTTTCGAAGCTCATGTAATTTTTGGAAACTGTTCAACATTATGAGATGTCACATGCTAGAGATACCAGCCTTTTTTGTTCATGCTGCCGAAGATATCTCACTGTGAATCATTCTGTAATACAACACTGGCCATTAATCTGCAACTTTTGTACTAACTGCAAACAACAACAGATTAACCGCGATATGCAGATTTAATGCAATTCCATTATCTAGCTTAACTAAAACCTGTTTTTATATATGATGAATTATATTGCAAGTGCTAATGGCGGTTGCAAGCTTGGCAATATCGTTTTCACCTAAAGGGCCATTAACTAAAGTAAGGTAATTTTATCATATCGACAAATTTCGCTCTCAAGCTGGTCTACAGTTAACATCATTTTCATTACTGTCTGCAAGGAAAGAGTGGATGTACTTTTATTCACTCAACACAAGACCAACGTGTCCATCTGGCAGCAAATTGACAGGATTGCAAACAAACTTGAACATCTTCTTGCTGTGATGAAATGCTACAAGTGAAGAATATAAAACATTCTCAAATTATTCTATGAACAAGAGCATTACATGACCAGCACACAAATGGATCAAATGACAGGCTCAAAATCTCAAAATGATTAATGTTTAAGGGATCATTTTTGCCCAGAAAGGGTCAGGAAAATTATCTGTTGGTAACATAATAGCTCAATATTTTGAAGCTTTTATATTTCGGTAACGTAACCGAAACACATACTGTCTTTGTTGCTGTCATTCTTCCTATTGCTTGTTGCTGCTGCTGCTGCTGCTGCATATATGTGTGTGTGTGTGTGTGTGTGTGTGTGTGTGTGTGTGTGTGTGTGTGTGTGTGTGTGTGTGTGTGTGTGTGTGTTTCGTTAAAAAAATAACCAACAAATATAAAAAAAATGTGTAATGGCATAAAAGTTTTATTGCAATCTTAATTGATTGCGTGTCACAAACAATTTAACATGACTACGATTCGAAGCCTGATATCGTATTATTCTTTTATTTTCCAGGGTGCAAAGTATGCAACAGATCGGTTTATACATTATAAATTCTACAAAATGATATTTCCTCCTGTCTTGTTAATCAAAGAGAAAGATAATAACATGAAATAAATAGACTCTTTGTTACTATTTTAAGGGCAAAACAAATAAACAAAAAACAAAACAAAACACAGAAGAAGTAGAAAAAGAAAACAAACAAAAAAAAAACAAAACGGCCAAAACCAAAGTCATGAACTGACCGCTAATGTTCATTGTTTTGTCCAGACGATCCATCATAATCAGGGCCTGTCCTTGTTGTAGAATTTGCTGGACTGTATAATAACAAACATATATGTTGTCTTCCAACCACATGCTAAAACTGAAAAGCCAAGTGGTGTCCATGTCATGGCGAGCACCTTTGTTTGTGATGTATGCTGACCGAGACAGATGTTACCATCTTTCTGACGGCACATTGTTGATCCAGATTTAAGTGAATTTAGTAGACATTTTAGTACTATTCATCTGCACGTCGAGAAACTCGTTGTCAGCATCACAGTGATGTTGTTCAGGACCGCCCAGGTTTCATGTATGTAGTTCTCATCTAGCCATTCCAGCTGAATTCAGTTTTGATGAAGAATAAATAAAAGCAATATTCTTGTCTCGTGGTTGGCACACACAGCATAGATTTTTTAATCGCTTCTCAATTCCAGATTTCCAATACCAGGAGAAATATAAAAACAGATAACAAAATCTCATTGCTAACCCTTTGAAAATTGCTCCCTTGTTTTATTTATAGCTCTCTTTATTTATTTATTTATTTTTATTTGGTCCTTATCAACAGAATTATTGGTAGATGATTCTATTATTCTTATAATGATAGACAGCAGTTGTTCCACTGACAAAGACATTCATGGATATCTCCAAATTAGAAGAAACGACACATTTAAGGATAAATATCACAGTACTTACAAAAGTATATTGCTACAAAGTGCTCCAGCTATAGATGGCGAATGAGTTTAAGATAAGAAACATAATAGTGAAAATAATTAGAACAAGAGTGTTAAACGAAAAAGAAACACCTAAACCATAGCTTGCAGTATGTGAAACCATAATATAAAACTGTTTTGGTTTGAACTTTTTAACTGGTACAATTACTACCATCATAGCGAAATAATATCTTTCCAAATATGAGCTCACTGTTGTTGTTGTTGTTGTTGTTGTTGTTGTTGTTGTTGTTGTTGTTGTTGTTGTTGTTGTTGTTGTTGTTGTTGTTGCTGTTGCTGTTGTTGTCGATGTTTAATGGTACATCACCATGATGGCGGCTATACTGTGCCTAACACCGCGGGTGTTAACAACTTAAAAGACCTTGGTCTGCCTATTGCACATCAGCGGATTGCACATCAGAAATTTATCTGAGCTTTAAAAAATATATAAAGGATATATTTAAGAATATTATGAACAATAAAGTGAACTTTAGAAAGTTTTGTCTTTGCTTTTAATATACGTTTTTATCTCATTAGATATTGCAGTCCGTTACAGTCAAAGGACAAATTAAGCTTATAAGTCACAATATTCCCAGATAGCTTGGAAGAAATTGAAAAACATAAACTGTAGTTTATCGTCTAATGGAATCATTACTGATAGTGATCCCATGTCTACATGGCATATAGGTGGCGATTGTCAAGATTTCGGCGTTAAATTCCGACTGGTCGAGGGTCTCATACTCGTTAGCGTTCGGGAGGACCGTCACCCGCTCGTCGGACCTATGTTAGTGTTAGGGTGGACTTGCGCTGGTCGAGGGTCCCAGCAGGTTAAGCCAGCGGGGTTGTTCTGTTATTTGGTACATATAAACTGAACCTGGGGTCGGGGTAACAAACGAAAAAGCGCCACCTTTCTCTACATAAGCTAGTGTCGGAATTTAACACGGAAATCTTGACAATCGCCATAAAGGTTATTATGTCATAATTTATTTGTCTTAATCTATGTACACGACTCGACAGATTATCGGATCCCTTTCTTCTCTATCTGCACATTTACGTATAGAAAATGTTAGTAAGGGACAGAAGAATAATTTTGATCATTATCTTGTATCTGGGATGGTTTCTACCCCCTTTACATTGCCATTGTGTCATCTCAAGACCTCAAAAGACCAGTTATTACATGCACCAATATCATAATTTTTGGATGGTCATAGATCTGAAATGAAAGGAAATAGCGATCATAGAGGAAGAAAAATGTATCAGAGACACTGAAGCAAAAGTCAAAAAGATCATTTTTCCACTTACTTTCTAACATCTTTCAATCATCTCGATAACCATAATATGCATTTGTACATCAAATGCTATGCTCATCTCAATCTTCGTACAGACAATAACAGTAGAATAAAAATATATTACAAAAAGATGTCGCAAGACGGAAATACATCTATATAATAAAATTGCAAGAAACCCACAATAGGTTTATGGACTCGAAAACTGCTTAACGGATTCATCTGAAATTTGGCACACAACAATGTTGCATATGGATCTGTGTGTCTGTGTACATAAACGCGAAAAAAAAGATTACTATCTTTGACGTTATTCTAAAAATGCGATAATAATTGAATAACAAAATTGCGAGGCTGCTTGATCCGAATTGTACATTCCTTAACATGATGCGTTCAAAATACGTTCTCTTTCAGTAAAATTCAGTTCAGTCAACCAAAATATCAACATCATTGTGCGCATGCTTTCCCGTACACTTTAAGTCGATATATATATATACATA
>JBCAUA010053314.1:0-11554 GCA_038406235.1 Peronia verruculata
CTGAAACATTTCGTCTGAGGCAAAAACACAAAGGAATTTGACACATTGAATTCATGTTGCACTACCCCTTTAATCGAGACAACAGCGAAATCGAGGCATTCTGGGTTTAGTTGTTCTGTTATAATCTGTGCTCTACCAAAATTATGGATGTACTTACTCAATCACTCAAAATGTGATAGTTCAGGTCTGTGAATAATGTGTAAAAATGGAATCATTCAATAAGTTACAAGGTCGGGGCTCACAAGTCACCACGATACTGATATGGGTCCTATTCTTTCATCGTGGTGGACTGAACTGATCACCAAAAGGCGTAGGCTCATGGATTCAACGGTGCCCTGGCTTCCTCTCTCGATAGGGAAGCCCAACGTCTTGGATAAGGGCGAAGATATTTCGGAGGTCCCATGTGTACGTAATGACGTTAGAGAACCCTTAGCAGTTCTTCAGTGGCATAGGCGTTCTTCAGTGAGTTAGTTCCCTTTTCATAGCTACATGAAATTTATCGGTAGGCCAAGTATATGATCTTGGGAATGCCCGCGCTTTGTTTTTAGTTGAGAGACCGGGGTTCAAATCCCTGCCAAGTTTCATACTTTATCAGCATGACATTTACCACCAACTGCATAGTCAAACCTGGAATTCGCTGAAGTAGGAGACAGCTGATGGGCACTCGGGAGTCATGACCTGGGTGCGGCCCGGCCCCCTTAGAGTTTAAGGAGTTAAGGGCCGAAACACTTGCAAAAGGGGGGCTTCTTCTCTGAAGACCCTTTGCTGTCCAGCTCTCCCCAGAGTTTCTATCTACTTTGATCAGATGTGAGCATTGAAATTATACATCTCTCTCATCTTGCAATGGAAAGAAAGTCTAGATCTTTTTTTTTTATCACTGATGAGACCTAGATCTGCATGTAGGCTAATCTGTAGCGATTGTGCATGCATTAAAATTTTCTATCCTGCGCATTGAGAATTGAAGAGAACCTTCTAGTAGCCTTGTAGGTCTATACATTTTCTCGGTGTATGCACTGCATTTATTTCCCCGTTGCTGTTAATATTGCGCATGACCAGTCTTTCTGTGTTTTCTTTCACAACAAATCATAGCTTACCAAAATCGGAATTCGCGCATGTTGAACTTTGCGTAGAGCTAGCGTGCATGGTTGACAAGTTGCAGTTACGCTTTCGACCTTGTACTTTTGTTGTTTTTCTTAAGCCTTTCAATCCTAAGAAATAGGAATATCTCGGCTTTTAGAGATTGCCAATTTTTGCTGAGAAATTTTGTGGGTAGAAATTTGGAATTTGGAAAGTTTGCCCGGATAGCGGCACTCAGCCTACTCTTCAATCGATTTTGAACTGCCACGGGTTCTTTAACGTGTGTAACGTATGGTTATGGTTTTTATAAGCTTTCCAACCTCCTGAAGTGGTGGTTATCTCAGCTGTCCACAGCCGTGGTCAAAAAATAACATAACACTATTGTGGTATTGTGTTATGTCCTAACTATCCTCTATGTAACGTATACATGGGACCTCTGAAATATATTCGCCCTTATCCGAGAAGGCTAGACGTCGGGCTTCTCTCTCTGCAGAAATCCAGGGGACCGTTGAATCACTGAAAAAATGCGGGTTTTCGATCTTCGTGTCCCGTCATCCCCGATGCAGAACCCGGGAGTCGATCCCGGCCTGTTTCCTCCATGAGCAGACACCATACCCATTGAGCCACTGCGTCCCCCCATCGACCTTGTACCTCGCGTTACTTTCTATAATATAATACACTCCATCGACCTCCTGTTATGACTTCAGTCTAAATATAATCATTTGTGTACAACACTCCTCCCCCCAGACCTCGTCCCACTTTCAGCCGATTGGTCGAAACCGGGGGTGTGATGGAGGTGTGCATTGTGCAAATTCATCGTGGTCCCGGCCTGTTATAGTGAAGACCATGAACACTACGCTGACAATCCATCTATTTGTAGTAATGAAAGCCATGAAAATTCTGCTGAATTCTGACATAAGATTCAAGTCCTTGTGAAAACCTTTTCTTCTCCTTCCCTATGCTATCATAATATAGACCTATTCAAAGAAATAAGCTATCAAGGTGAACCCCCCTCCGTGATTTACTACTACTAGCTGGTGGAATCGCCTATCGGTTTCATCACCCCCCTACAATCTCAACCGTTGTAGCTTAGATCTAGTTGGTAGACCTATAGATCTACTGCTGCACTTTCGCCTAGACCCAGTCTCAAAAATACAACAAAAATGTGTTCTGCTTGATCACGCCAATGAATCTTTACTTTATATTACAAGGGCCATACCCAGGTCAGAGCTAACGTACTTCTTCTCATTCACTCCTCATTGATTTTTCGAGGTTTGTCATGATTAGGATCGCGGACTCACATCACATCGTGAATAACCACACACAGACTAGACAGAGAATCTAGATCTAGGTCTAGGTGTTGGTAACGTCGGATACGCAGCCCTGAATAGGAGTCATAGATCTAGAAGACACAGATCTTTTGGCCGTTGTAAATCAATAATTTGCACAACGGAGAATTAGAAAATCATCTCCGAACAGAGCTGGACATAGTGGTAGATCTAGTTGTCGAATCTTTATATTATTCATCTGAATAAGGCGGTGTCTGCCTGTCACAGCTCTTCTCGATCACATCAACAAGGTAGATATAGATCTACCTAGTTTTCTTTAACTAAAAGGTCACGGCACGAACACAGTGAGAGGACCGATCGACAGCTTTTTCGCTGGGTAAGTTCCTGTCCAGTTTAGTTTGCAACTGCATGGTAGGCTAGTAACTTGAGCCGACGTTTTATAAATACAGGCAAAAAGCTCTTAAACGATAGAAAACCATGTATTTGTGTTCTTAATCTTCAATCTAGATAAAATTGTTACACCACATCAGAATAGATACCTTATATAAAATCCATCATCCGAAAGATAGTTAGGCTTATATTGTTACTGCATGATCTTTAAAATGGTTTGTTCAACTACTTTCCCATCACATGACTGCTTTACAGATGTTACATTAGTTTTTCATAATCAGTGGTGTTTTTTCAACTGTCTTGCCATGACATGGCTGCTTTTCAAAAACAAAACAAAACAAAAAAGATCCTGTCTCGGCAGGAACTGCAATACTGCAAGAGAGTGCAAAGCTAGGTGACACCTTTTGTTGATTGGCATAGAGCATCATGTAACTGAAAAGGAGGTTGACACCTGCTGTTGATAGAATAGTTGTCACTGTTTATATGTTGTAATTTCAAATACCCATCAGTATCAGCCTGCTTTGCACCACTCTGTTTTGAGAATCATAGCAAGCATGAGATTGCATTGTGAAAAGTCATCTGTGAACACTGATCTTTTTTCTTTTCTAAGGAAAAAAATCATCAGTCTTTATCACAAACATCTCAGTGAAGTGACATCAGTGATGATTAATGGTACTCATTAAAACAGCAATACCTTGATAATTAAATTTATTGTAGTCCCAATTCTAATATTTGCATGAAAATATGGTAATTGCTGTAAATTCACATTAAACCTGTCTCACACAGACTATATTTCTAGAGAAATTAAATTAAACACATCTATCAAATTTCATTCTGAGAGTAATACTTATCTATGTCTACTTTGCATATATCATCCATTACTAACATTAATATTAGTGCACTGCAGTCTCAAATATAAATTATTCCTTTTTCATTACTTCAGATAGATCTTCATGGATACGTAGGGATGAGAAGATTTGTAAAAGACTGAACTATTGACCATACTACACATGTGGTTTTGTGATTTCTCAGGACATTGAATCTAACAACAAAATTAATAGCCAATGAAAATTAAATGACTCTTGAACTGTTGTCTAGTTTTTGTTGTTCAAGAAAACAGTGGTATTTAGTTGCATATTATAGAACTCTTATAACAGTTTAATTTTTACAATACACCAAAATGATGAGTGTGCACTGGAAATAAAACATCCTATTTTGCAACCTATTTAGAAATTACTGATTGCTGTGAGTATATGAAAAAGATTGTCGTCTGTGATTTTTGAGAATAACAATTTAGTGATTGCAATTTTACAAGTTATGTCCACTGGTGTTTTTCTCTTACAGAAAATGGGACATCTGACACAAGTCTACAAGCAGGCAAAAAGTGTAGCACGATACACTCAAATGCCTGTTCGATTATTGTCTTCATTCAGGGTGAGTTCTTTCTCTGCATCTTTAATTTATATTCTCTCTCTTTTTTTTGTCTTTTGGTGTTGTTTGGTTTGTTATGTAAAGAGATCATTTCATCTTCAGATTTTGTTATTAGGTTGATATTTCTTGGACCTTCTCAGTATCTTAGAGAATGCTATACTATCTCAGCTTATTCTTCTTTGGCTTTTCACTGGTCAAACATATTCTCCCAAAGTATCAAAGAATATGGCAGTTGTTGTCCTAGTCCAAGACTTTTGTGGACACATCAAACAAAAAGACCTGGATTATTTATATTTTTGTAAAATACATCTTCAGACACTACAGATACTTACTGTCCCAAGTAAGGGAAAAAAAAATCTGTCTGCTTGCTCTGTAATTTGCTTTCATTCACATGAATCAAACAGTCTAGAAGGTTCAAAGGCTTTCTGATGTTTACACATAAAGAAATGAACTAGTCATGGCACTGCTGTTAACGAGAAGGGTTCACTAGTCCGAAGGTTCACTAGTCCGAAGGTTCACTAGTCTGAAAGACTAAGAAACTTAGTCATTTTCATTTAATAAGACAATATGGCGCTTATTTTTTTTTTACTGAACAAACTTTACTAAATGTACTGGTATCTTATTTTTATTTTGTGTGTGTGTGTGTGCATGCTTGCTTTTTTCACTGCTGTGGGAAGCAAACGAAGAACGTTCCCATAAAAAAAAAATCAGTTATTTTCAATCACAAAAGACAATGTTGCGTTTAATGTTTGAATTAACAAAGGATAATAAATTTGATTTGTTTTTTATTTTGGGTGTTTATGTGTGTGTGTGGATGTGTGTGGGTGCTTGCGTGTGTTCATTTTTCACCGCTGTAGGAACCAAATCGAAGAATATTCTTATAAAAACACTGAGTTGTTTTCATTCAAAAAGATAATGTGGTGTTTTATTGTTTTATATTTTGACTGTACACACAAAAATGAATGTTAACAATCCTCATAAATGTGAACCTTCAGACTAGTGAACATTGGGACTAGATCTAGATGTGAGCCTCATAAAATTTAATGTGAACCTTCGGACTAGTGAACCTTTGGACTAGTGAACCTTCGGACTAGTGGGACGTTCCCGCTGTTAACTCTAGAACTGTGACCTAGCCTAAATGCTATGACGTCCTGTGGCATGCACTGCTCAGCTTGTCAGTCTGTATTGCCAGCGCCAGTGCTCAGTCTCAGGGTGTTTGTTTTGATTCTGCCTTGCATCACAGAGACACAATGTAGACTTACATTGGACAACCTTACTGACCAAAATCTTCCTCTAGTCGCTCCCCTAACTCCATCTTTTCCTCACATATAATAATATTTGCATTGAAATAATGGTAGGAGAATGGGTTATACTTACAAAAACATGTCAGTTTCATGTGAGTGTCAATTTTATCACCCCTTATCATACAGACTATTTTTATTACTGATGTGTTCACAGCCCTATGTAACTATTTGGACCAAACCACTTCACAAAGGGTTGTATTGACATTCATGTAATAGAATCTCAAACTATCTGACCATGTGGACTGAGAACGGTAATATTGATAGAGCAGCAGTGACTACAAAGAAATATATGTAAATATATTATGTTGTTCAATGATGACATAAAGTGAGGGCACAAGCGGGCTATCTGATATATGTATAATACATACTTAGGCTACTTTGGCTTTCATTCATACCAATTATAGCTCACTTCTGCTCTCAGTAACTTGATCAATGATCTATGCAAAACTTTTTGAGTGGATCAAGTCGTCAGGGAAGTCTGCATTATTATTCAGTATGGTATAAACACAGAGACTACATGTATTTGAAACTCTTCACAGGCATTGTTGTTTCTTTTAATTGTAGTTTCAGACCACTTGAGAGGACATGAGTGGGCCATGTGGTCTTTGATTTCTGTTCTTCTCTTCTGTCTTAAGAGGATTTCATCTTTCAGCATGGAGGTTCTCACTGATCTATTTGGCAAAGTTTCTTTATCTTTTGAAAGAATGTCTGTTGATCTGTGCATACTTATTATGGTGTTAATTTGACCACACTAACTGAGGCTGATAAAGCCCAGGTTTAAGTGACAAGGTGAGAAATATCCCAGTGCAACAAGGAGCCCCTAAGAATTAATATGGGCTGTCGAATGCAGGACTTTGCTTTACTTGTTGTATATATAGATACGTGATGTGCAATTGTAGGATTAATATTCTGGTGGTGGATAGTAATGTGATCAAAGGTTCTCATTTTCACCTAGTCAGAGTGAGTATTGTGAACAGTGTGGTCAGAAGCTCTTGTTACAGTTACCAAAAAGTAAGAACACTAATACAAGTATACAATAATACAAAACACATGAATTAGGTCGTTCAGTTTATTTCACTTTCATTGCCACTGTCGCACATTGAGAAGGTACCCTTAAGTCATGAAAGAAGGTAACCTTAAGTCATGAAAGAAGGTACCGTTGAGTCATGAAAAATGATGTTACTACCACATTCCATAATCCATCTGTTTGCTCATCCATTGGTTTGTCCATCCATCCATCCATCCATCCATCCATCCATCCATCCATCCATCCATCCACCATCCATCCATCCATCTAACCATCTCTCCTTATCGTATTTCCTTAGAATGAATTGATTTTGATATTAATGATATTGTCATTTACCTATATTAATTTCACAATGTCTATCCATTTGTTTGTCTACCCATCCATTCATCAATGCATCCACCCACCTGCCCATCCATCCATCCATCCATCCATCCATCCATCCATCCATCCATCCATCCATCCATCCATCCATCCATCCATCCATTCATCCATCCATCCATCCATTTATTTCATTCCTTACTCTATTGCTCCATCTGAAGTGATTTTGAGGTTGATAGTAGTGTGTTTATTTATATGTATGTTGGATTGTAGAAATTGTCTGCCTTACATACATTTCATATTGTGAGTACTCACATATACCCTCAGTATGATGATCTGCAAATCAGCATCACGGACAAGCCAGTGGTTAAGCCTGATTCCAATCATCTCAAGTTTGGCACCCACACCTCAGACCACATGCTTGAAATTGATTGGTCAGCAAAGCATGGCTGGAGCCCCCCGCAGATCAAACCAGTTGCACCACTGCGGCTCCATCCAGCGGCCAAAGTTCTTCACTATGCGTGTGAGG
Organism: Peronia verruculata; assembly: GCA_038406235.1. Lineage (NCBI taxonomy): Eukaryota > Metazoa > Mollusca > Gastropoda > Systellommatophora > Onchidiidae > Peronia > Peronia verruculata. The sequence goes on from JBCAUA010053314.1 coordinate 7,366, forward strand.
TCAGTTCATGAAGCAGTTTTGCCTACCAGCAAAATTACACTCCTTTGCCAGACGAACGGGTCTTACAGTATGCATTATTTGGCTTTTTTTTTTTTTCCATGAGAAAAACATGACTTGCTTTCTCAGTGGTCATTAGCAATATTAAAGAACAATCTTTAGTTGGATATGTACTATTATCAGAAGGAGAACAACTTGACATTTCTTTGTCATGATTTTATAGTAGTCAAAATGAACTGGCGGTTGACAAAAGTTCATGTAGTTATACTTTCATTCTGGGCAGTCATCAGCTGCACTGTTTGGAGGCTCTGTAAGGCAGTGAATTGTGATGTTTTGATTTTCCCTTAATGAACTGATTTGAATTAATACGTTCTGTAAATTGTTATGTAAAGGAAGAATTAAAAAAAAGATAAAATCATTTCCTGTTGTTGTAGCAAGATCAATTTATTTTCAGTTGTACCAAGAGTAAAAACTCTGTATCACTTTCTGGGTATTTAATGTAAAAATGAAGTCCAGTACTCTGACAGTTCCCTGCCATGACTGGGCAAGATCCGCTCCTTACTCCATTTCTTTTTTTGTTTAATTTGATGTTTTATTGTCAGTATCAACATTTTATTGTTTATATATTTTGGTGCTCAAAACAGCAGAGATTACCTTTTCTTCTTGAGCCTTTTTTTTTTTAATTCAATTTTTTGTTTTGTTTTTTGTTTTGAAAATATACCATATCATTTCTCTGGTATGTAAATACATGTGCTTGAGTTAATTTTCAAATATTTTGATCTGTGTTTTGGTTGAAATGAAGGATCAAAAGACTATACTCTGTCATGATGGATAGATTCTTTGGGTTTCTGAACTGACCACATCTCATACATGTCTTTAGCATGGGTTTCCCTTGAAATTGTTCGGAGAAAATCCTGAAAACAAGGTTTCAAGAGTGGTATTTAGGCGTGTTTGAGAAATGACAGCTTAGGTCTGAAAGTGGTATAATTTGATTTCTTTCCTGCCAAACTGTATAAAACAGTGAAAATAATTACATGCAAAATGTAGTGAACAAAAGTCCCAGAATAGACTGGACATTAATTTCTAGGCAGCAACAATATACCAATGCCCCTGTATCTTGTGGTGTTCTTTAGTTTGCGCTTTGATATAATTATCAGAGAAGTAATGATTATTCTTACAAGTCTGACAATATGACAAATTATTTACATTATTTTTAAGATTATTAATAACCTTTCTGTTTTGTTAGTTATAACCACATTACATTTCACACAGAAAGAGGTTTTCACATGTCCATAGCAACTGAAAATATCTTTTTCTTTTTTTTTTTTTTTTCAAATGTTATCTCTCTGTTTGTCAATAGCTCTTTGAAGGCATGAAGGCTTATAGATGTGTCGACAACAAAATTCGACTGTTTCGTCCTATGGAAAACATGAAACGCATGGCACACACAGCTAAAAGAGCTTCACTTCCAGTAGGTATAATTAATTCATTCACAGAATCATCGGCCATACTGATTCATCTACTTCTGCTGTGCTTAAGAGTTATTTATCTGTTTTTGCATTCAGAGATTGTAAAAAAAAAAAAAAAAAAATTCCACTTTCCCCTCTCTTACCCTGTAGTCTTGGTGGATCATGCATCAGCTTTTTCTCTCCAGTCCTCTTGCCTGTCAATCATCCTCATGGTGTCATTTAGTCCCAGACATGTCTATTCTGGGATGTTATCCTCTCCTTTCCTTTTTTTTGTCCGCCTCTCTTCCATCTACCTTGTACTATTCCTTCTTGGACTGTCTCAGACAAAAAGAATTGTAAAACTATGACATATTTTGCTAGGATGATGATTGCTCTCATTGGAGAACGAGTAATCTTTTGTTTATGATCAATGTGTTTACTCTTATCGATGTTGATGTAACATGAAAGCAATATGTTTATGACAACAGTAAATTGTTATCTTGTTTTATAATCATATTATATCCTGTTTTTGTTTTTTTTTGTTTGTTTTGTTGTTTCGTCTTTATATCATTTTCTCTTTATCCTATGGTTGGATCAAGTAGCTATCATAATATTATATACACATGTCCCTTTTGATGTATATTATTCTTTAGAACATTTAATTTGTTCTGTTTTCATAATTTTTCAGGATTTTGATCAGACAGAGCTTCTTAAATGCTTGAAAAAGCTGATCAGCATTGACCAAGAATGGGTACCATATTCTGAGCGATGCTCCCTTTATGTCCGTCCAACTTTTATTGGTACTGAAGTAAGTGACAATGATCCCACAAATATGCATTACATTGGTGTATAAAATTTTATCTTATAGTTTTTGAAGGCATTTCTCTTTAAAATGGTGGTGCAACATCAACTGGTTGTTTCAGATTTCTTTTTGATTTTGCCTTGTATGAAATGATATGGTTATTGTAAACTCACTGACAAATGAATTAGAAGCCAATGGCTTCTTAGGTTTGAAATTTTAACAATTATTGAGGCAAGATCATTAGGATGGCTCTGGCAATCTTGTTTTCCATAATTGACTGTAAACCAGGCATGACTTCATAGGTATTGAGGGCATGCTAATGGGACTTTGACTGGACTATTCAGTATGTAAACAATGGTGTAGTCTGTGCTTGTGAACTATCAGTCGCAGGATAATTGGGCATCTACTGGAAGCCCTGTATTCAATACCCGCAGTTATTCGTGAGAGCTGTGCTGTGATATTTCTTGCCTTTTCACTTAAACTTGGGGTTTATCAGTCCCAGTTTGGTCCAATTGTCGCCATAATAAGTATGTGCAGCTCTGCAGACACTCCTTCAAAAGATAAAGGAAAATTTAACCTTGTAGAACAGTGAGAAATTCCAGGCCCAAAGAGGAAATCCACTTCAAGAGAAGAGAGGAACAGAAATCAAGGGCCACATGAGCCTCCTAATTCCTCCCAAGTGGTCAGGAACTACAATCCAAAAAAAACAATGATGTGTGAGAAGAGTATCAAACAGATGTAGTCTCCTTGTTGAATAGTAACACAAGACTCCCCTGACCATTTGACCCAGTCAACAAGTTTGGTGTTGACCATCAGTCAAGATTTTGAGAGCTGAAGTGAGCTATAATTGCTCTGATTTCAGCTTTATTAGTTTATATATCAATCTCTTGTGCTCTCACTTTATGCCACCATTAGATTACTTATACAGCTGTATATATGTCTTTGTAGTCACTGCTGCCCCTTCAACATTAGCTGATCTGATCTAGTATGAATGATCTAAGTCCCTGTAAGATTACAAATTATGAATGTAAATACACCTCTGTGTGAAGTGGTTTTGTTAGGTTATGAACACATCTGTAGTGGAAATAGTCTGTGTGACAAGGGGTGATAAAATTGACACCCATGTGAAATTGACGTCGTTTTGAATACAATTTCTTCTCCTACCACTGGGTCATTGCCAATATTACTATATTTGAAAAAAAGTGTTGGGTTAGGGGAGGGATGAGAAGAAGCTGTTGGTCAGTAAGGTGGTCTGATGTAGGCCTGTCTTGTTTCATTCTGAAGCCAAGGCGGGGTCAAATCTAACACCCTGGGACTCAGATTGATAGGGCTTTACTAGTTGATTGACCATCTGATGTTGCCATTGGATCTGAATTATGAAGCCTTGATTGCAAGTCATTCAGCTTCGTAGTATAAAGATGTAGGGGACATATGACATTATACACAGATTGATGTTAATTGCATAGAGAGGTGGCGAAGGTATGCAGACTGCAAGTCATCTTATTTTGCAAAATAAACAAGTTAATGATGATTTTTCACACACAAAAAAAAACATCACATACACATTTTTGGCTATTAGAAGTTTATTATTTTACAGCATATAGCATGAGTGGTCTGCGATAGGGCACAGCCATTTTAAAAGTCACAGTGCAGGTGAAATTTCAGCAAATCTTATAAAAAAACTGTCTGTCCTACAATTCGATTATCTTATCTGTTCCATCTATGAACAGGAGAGAACAGACAGCTAATGAATTAAACTTTGCAATATAATGTGGAGTGCTCTTAAGGGGGGGTGGGGGGTGCGTCCTGAAATGTGGATTTCGCCCAAAAAATGCGATTTTGAGCTTTTGTTTTCTCTTAAAAGCACTGCCTTTTCTGCGTGTAAAAATGGTATCAAAAAGTTGCTAAGTCCATTCTAACGTGTTTGACCAATGGTCATTCA
>JBCAUA010053325.1:0-11554 GCA_038406235.1 Peronia verruculata
TCTATCTATCTATCTATCTATCTATCTATCTATCTATCTATCTATCTATCTATCTATCTATCTATCTACCTATTTATTTATTCACCTGTCTATGTGCCACTCGCTCACTTCCCATATGTATTGTACTTTTATCTTTGACCTACCTGTTTCAGGAGGTGCGGAGGACATTTTGTCAACTTCTATTGCCGGTCTTGGTGTCCGCAAGGATGTATCCACTCTGTCTGTCTCTGAGGTGGAGAATCTGCGGGAGGCTCTAAGACGTGTAAAGGACGACACTGGACCTAACGGTTTCCAGGTAAAGTGTGTTCCCATATTCAGCGCTTTGTTTCTTGGCACAAATAATTTGGAGAATTACAGAAATCAAGCAACAAGTCAAGATCTAGTAATCTGCACAAGGCTTTAGGTCGTTATTGCTGTTTTAGGAGTAAGTGCACATTTTTCAAGTATTTTTTTCTTTTTCTTATCCATCGTACATTGCCTAAAGATGATTTGATTTGTTGCACTCCCAGTAACATTTCAAGAGATCGGTTTAGAAAGAGATACATAATAAAAAGACTAGAAGAACAATTAGACAATGAGTGTTGAGTTGAAGCGGAAGGCACTGCGGGACTGTGCTTTATGTTCTTTGTCACATGAAATTAGGACATCAAATGACATCTCGTACTTCGAGGACTTGCAGAAACATTTAATATGAAATATAAGACATAGTTTATATTACTAATTGTTTGCTTGTTTCTTTGTTTGCTGTTTGACTGTCTGTCTGTTTGTTTGTTTGTGTATTTGTTTCTTTGTTTTGTTTTTTGTTTTTTTTACTTTCTTATTTTATGTGGCAGAATATTGTTAGTATGAAAGTATGCTAGGCTGAAGGTCTCAAACGTTTCTCTTTTGCAGGATTAGTGGCAGGCAAATAGAATGCACTAGTCACAAAATCGAATGTGGCTTAAATATCTTAGTTTGTATTCACTTTCATTGCGACCCAACATGGGCAACTTCATAGCCTCATGGCTGAACACTTTCCGTGCTTTGCATAAGGAACACTTAATGTTTACAATCCATACAATGCCAGTATATTTATCTTTATATAGTATTGTAAGTTTGTCCCTCCCCCTCCCACAGAGCATAGCCAGTTTCCACGGCAGCCCGCCCCAGTGTGAACATCACGGACATCCAATTGCCTGCTGTATCCACGGAATGGCCAACTTCCCACAGTGGCACAGGCTCTATGTCAAACAGTGGGAGGACGCTATGGTAGCACATGTGAGTTGTCTATTTACACACCTCGTCTTGTTTCTGAGACCCAGAACCATTTTTCATGGATGCCTTTAACTATTCACAATTAGTAGGTTAGGCTTATAGGTTATTAACATTTATTTTTAAAAATGAACTTTATTAAAACAGATATCGTAAAATGAAAGCCGAGCTATCTATATTGCCTTCCTGGATCTAAAAAAAACAAAAACTCATCTAACAACTAGTAGACCTCAAAAAATAAAATGATGATTTTCGGAAAAGATATTTGTATAACTCTTGAAAAAGAAAAAGAAAATGAGCCAATATGCAAAATATCCTTAACGTTACACAGCAGTGAGGAAGAAGTAAACAATAAATTACCCCAATTACCTGACTACTATGCTTGTGTACACTATCAAACTTTAAGCTGTTGCCTCTTTGTATACAAGTAGGTTTGTGATGATATTGGTTTCTAAAGTATTGCTATAATAAAATTGTCTGTTTGGATCTTTTGTGTGTGTGTGTGTGTGTGTGTGTGTGTGTGTGTGTGTGTGTAATGTAATGTACTAAATCTTGCCTGGTCAAGATAGCTTATTCAAAGAAAGAAAATTATTTCAATAACATATGAGAAAATACAATAATTACTCGTTTTAGTCTGTCGGGTTCATGTAGACCAAAAACTTGGAGGGTAGATGAGTTACAATCCCAGTGAAATCTTGTTCTTTGTTTCTGATATCTTTGGTCACAGCACCTGTGTAATATCCTTTGAAAAAAGTCATTTTGGTTCAGTTCTAGGGCGAAACCACAGACGACATGTTAGCTACGTTTCTAACACTCATCTACTGTGATTTTCCAGGGTGCTAAGGTTGGCATCCCCTACTGGGACTGGACCACGGCATTCACTGAACTGCCATCTCTGGTGACTAAAGAGGAAGACAATCCCTTCCATCACGGCAAGATCTACAACGGAAAAATCACCACAAGAGCCCCCAGGGACCAACTCTTCAATGACCCAGAGTTTGGTTCGGAGTCTTTCTTCTATAGACAAGTTCTTCTGGCATTTGAACAGACAGATTACTGTGACTTTGAGGTGAGCGCCTTATTGGTCTTAGACTTTTTCCATATGGGAGGAACTGGGAGGGGGGGGGGGATAAGATAAGACGAGTATAACTCAGTATAATGTTTTCTATATCATCGGTGAGAAAAAGGGTCAAAACCGATACCAGAGGTATATCACTGTTAACTTAGAGATAACCAGGGAAACACCTTATCTATATAGAGTGAAAAATATAGGATATACTTGATCTTTTCTGCAGTCTCGGTGAGATAAAGGCTAAACAGGGCGATGTGTATAGTAATAAATTCCTTCCTGTCAGTCATAGTTATAATTCTGACGTTATTTTATTGAGATAATGACTCTCATCCCGTCTCACCGATTGAAACACTGTAGGCCTTCACATATTAGTCTCACGTCTAAAACAGTATCACTGCTAGAGATGGAGATGATAAATTCCAGATGTTTTCTGTGGCTTGTGATAGAACACCTGGTACACATTTGCTAAGATAACCACTCTGAATTAGAATCACTCTTCAGGGGTATAGTATATGAATATCCATCTCAGCTTGTGTAGCCACTGGCGATGCCACCTAGGATTTTTATTACCACATCTTTATGGTTCTTTATTGATTACGTATTAAGAAAAACAGACGAAAGATTTTTCTGAGTAATTCATTCTGTATTTTCTGTGCTTCTGTCTGAAGGCGTATAACTTTATCGTAATACACCTGCCTTTATAACCTTCGATGTCTTCATTTTTGTGTGACGTCACTGGCTATAACATTCGTTCTAATTTTGCAAGCTTTGTATTTGTACTCAATTTATTTGTCTAATTTCTTGACCTACAGGTTCAATTTGAGATCACCCACAACGCTATCCACTCCTGGATCGGTGGTACCTCTCCTTACGGTATGTCCACTCTGGAATACACGTCTTACGACCCTATTTTCCTCCTACATCACTCCAACGTTGACCGACAGTTCGCCATCTGGCAAGCCCTGCAGAAGTATCGCGGTCTGCCTTACAACAGCGCCAACTGCGCCATCCAGCATCTACGTAAGCCCATGCGACCTTTCAGTGATGAGGATAACATCAACCCGAGCACTCGCACTCACGCACGGGCTATCGATGCCTTTGATTATGCCAGGTATTCACGAGAGCAATAGTCTTGTTTCTCTTTCACTGCTACGACCAGTAATCCAGTTTTGAAAGCATTTTTGTTTGTTTGTTTGTTTGTTTGTTTGCTTGTTTGTTTTGTTTGTTTCAGAACATGTCCAGTATTATAGCATATTTGTATGTAAATCATCTTTGAGGGTTCTGTGATCTGAACTGCGGTAGAATGATCGGGTTAAGGTTTTATTATCGGTCTCATGATTGGCGGAGGGAAGTGTTTTATAAACAGACCTTTCTTTTTGCTCATCGATATTTTTAAATTCATAAACTTCCTCTTCAGCCATGGGTAAACCGAAAAGTTAAGAATTATAGAGTTTACTCAAATCAAACAAAAAAGACCTCTAGTATTTCCAAATTTCACACACCTTCATTAAAAACTACAGGTACATTGATGTGATCAAATTTACTTTCTTATTTGTACAGTTTGAACTATCAGTACGACAATCTCAACTTCCATGGCATGACGATCGCCGAACTGAACGATTTGCTGGAACATCGCAAGGAAGAAGATCGCATCTTTGCCGACTTCTTGTTGCACGGACTCCACGCCAGTGCTGACGTCAGATTCGATCTCTGTGACTCCGACCATCATTGCGAGTTCGCCGGTAAGAGTCAGACCAACTTATCGTGATGTATAACCGAAAATTAATATTATGATGTCTTTGCTGTTATGTATAACCGGTATATGTTACAATTTCAAAGGGTCTCGCCAGTGACATTTTTCGAGACTACATCAGTATAATAGCCTATCCAATTCCACTTGAAGAGGCATGTCAATTAGTCAGATTTGAGAACCATGTTCTAATTTTACGGATCTCTTTTAGCTTCCTCTGTCGAAGTGGTATTCCATAACGAACAGATATTGTAAGCGTGAATCCTTTTTGTTTCCATATGAACACTTCAATGAATTTCCTCTTTACAAACGAACAATGTTTGAAGCATTTAAGCTAAAGCAGTAATCGTGTTGACTTTGCTTTAGGGACCTTTGCCGTCTTGGGTGGTCCCCTGGAGATGGACTGGGCCTTCGACCGCCTGTTCAAGTACGACGTGACCAATGTGTTCCACAAGCTTCACCTCCGTCCTGATTCCGACTATCACTTTGAGGTGCACATCATCGCCGTCAACGGCACCGAGCTGAACAGTGACCTCATCCGCTCCCCGAGTGTCCAGTTCGTGCCTGGGGTTAAAGGTGAGAATAGGAGTGGGTGTGCGATGTAAGGCGCGGATTGAGTGAACATAAAATTGCTATTTCTATTTAATGGAAATTCTACACGCAAAGTTTCACATTTTTTGTTGTTGTTGTTGTTGCTGTTATTGTTCTTGTTGTCGTTGTTGTTGTTGTTATTGTTGTTGTTGTTGTTCTTCTTCTTCTTCTTCTTCTTCTTTTTCTTCTTCTTCTTCTTCTTCTTCTTGTTTTACTCGCTGCACAAGAGCAAATCAGATGTTCATGTTTCTCATCGTGCCTTGTGTTTCATGCGAGATGGTTTGTTTGATTGGTTGATCGTTGGCTATTCTGTCCTTTTTTTTTTTTTTTTGTTTTTGCTGCTGTCATTGTTCAATAACTAATCATTTCCGGCAGTTTTACTTGTAATACATTTTCTGTGGTCGCCTTAACATGTCTGATATTGACTGTGCCTGTTCTGTACACAGGCACAGAGAGCAAAGACTAGGAACTAGTACAGAACGTCTATTTTATATATGCATAAGAGCCTGATCGCTCTTGCTATGTTGAATTCAGCAACTAAAACTGTGTCCAATATATTGTCTATTCGGCCTTGTGTATGGAGAACAGCCGTCTTGATTGTCATCGTATAATAGTGTAAATAAAGTAAAAACAAAAGAAAAATCTAAAAAACAAAAAATTAAAATTTCATAATGGTTTGTTTCCAGGCTTTTATGACAAGGTGGCTGCGAAGACTGTCCAGAAATCGGACAAACTGATCAGAAAGGACATCAACCACCTGACTCTGGACGAGACTGCCAACCTGAGGGATGCCCTTCACAAACTGCAGCAAGACCAGGGTCCAAACGGCTACGAGGCCATTGCTGGTTTCCACGGCGCTCCATTCAAATGTCCCAACACCGGCACTGACAAATATGCTTGTTGTGTGCACGGTAAGTCAAACTGTTCACTCTTGTATTATTTTGAAAACCTACAGCATTAAATACTGAGAAATCCCCTGTGCTTGCATTTTAAAAATGCCCCTGATTGTTGCTGTTGTTCTTGTTGTTGTTGTGTTGGGATTTAAAGACACATTAGGACGATTACGGCTATATTGTGTCAAACATAGTAAGATACATTTACACGTCAAGAAAAATAGAGGAGAGAAAGTGGGACAGAAGACAGGAGTAAGGAGAGAGAGATAAGAGATGTCTCCCCTGGAATGTTGAAGATGGCACTCCATGGGAGACAACCCACCGATGGCAGGCTTACACTGCCTGCAGGTCGGAGCAGAGAACCCACTTATAAACCCTGCGGCCACCGCGGTGGAACCTCTGGTTGTATGTGAAGATCTCCGTGGCAGTCTATATTCACAGACTCCCACACCAAAAACTGACCTTATTAGCCTCGTGAGACGGGAGGTCTAAGTTGGTGCTCCTAATCATCCATCACCATTTGATCATACAGGGCAGAACAGCTCTAACCACAAAATCCCTTGGTTGATTTGGACAATAGTTTGCACATCAGTACGATGGCGACTATATTGCGCCTAACATGGTCAGTTAGTGATATTCAGTTAGGAAGTTGTATACCACGACGTATGTATATGAGGGACAACCCGTTGCTGTCAAAAGTACAAACCATATTGGGCAAGTTATCAGCTGCTGGTACATCTCCCCAGGTATGCCCGTCTTCCCCCACTGGCACAGGCTGCACACAGTCCAGTTTGAGCAGGCCCTGAAGGATCACGGTGCCCACGTTGGTGTGCCTTACTGGGACTGGACCGCTCCAGTGAACTCCCTGCCGCACTTGTTCGGTGACAGCGCCAACTTTAACCCTTTCCACAGCTACCAGATCTCCTTCGCCAACCAGGTCAGCCTCACAGTTAAAATCAAAGTCTTTGAACACTATTAACATATTTACAGAACACCATTAGGTAATTGTAATAGAGAATATTATATTTCAGTAGTAAAAAGGAAGAGAGCATTATTGAATAACGTTGCCCTGCCAAGTATGCCTGCCACCTAACAGCTATAGTTCAGCTCTTGCAAAAAGTTTTTGATTCGACAGTTTTGAGAACTGCAAACTGTAGTCCCTTATAATCAAAGATTAATTGAGACTTTGAGATACCTATCAGTTAACAGTAAAACTGAAGAGGCCACTGAAGAGGCCAATTCCAGCTTTCGTTGCATAATAACTTATGTTTAAGATTTTATTATTATTATTCACGAAAAACAATCAATACAATTTAAGCAATAGATTTGGACAATGTAGAGCAATTGTAAGCAAAGCACTGATATATTTCATGGGGAAAATGTATCTATACTGCTAGTCTTAATGAAAGAATTTCAGTCATCACAATAGCAAAGAGTTGTGTCACTTGTGGTGTTATTAGAGAACCACCCGTGATGTGATGGAGGAGCTGTACGACCCGCACAAGATCAACGGCTACAACTACTTGTATTACCTGGCTCTCAGCACCTTGGAGGAGGACAACTATTGTGACTTTGAGGTCCAGTATGAGGTTCTGCACAACGAGATTCACGCCCTCATTGGAGGCTCGGGCACTTACTCTATGGCTACTCTGGACTACTCGGCGTTTGACCCCTTCTTCATGATCCATCACTCCAGCATCGACAGGATCTGGATCATCTGGCAGGTCAGTTTTCTCCCATACACACCGTATAACCTCTTCGTCAAGGTCTCTCTTATCTACATAAACTTTTACCCTTTTCCTCAAGGTCTCTCTCATTTATATAAACTTCCATTTTTCTTTTTCTCCTCATAACAGTTGCACCCAACCCAGCATTATGGCACTGCGCTTGTCGTAGAAAACACTGTCACTTGCTGAAACAATGGATTAAAATAACAAAACAATGATGGAAAACATTTTCAAGGGTCTAGCCATTATGTATACCGCCACTCCTGTCATGTTGGGTGTACTAGTATGTGAGACATAAAATCCCGTGGAACCGTATCACCTGTGATGGAAAGAGACCATACTGTATAGCTTGGTGGATTTTTCCCTTCTACAAAATGCAGTCATCACCCTATTCTCGTAACTCTTGTCTCGCCTTCTGTAACTTTCTGGCTGATCTACTTGTATCTGTATGTGGTGTCGGTGGCCTAGCGGTTGGGTTGTCGGACTCGGAACCTAAAGTCTCTGGTTCGAATCCTGACTGGTCCCGACATTTTGTCCTTGGGAAAGACAGTTTACACAAATATCCTGACTAGATCCAGGTTTAAATGGGTACCTACCTATAGCCAGTGATTGATATTTTTAGACTGATAAGGATTTGAGCGCCTAACAGGCAGCCGCCATGTATGCTGCCCAGGAAGCTGAGAACGTTCATGAGTGTCTTCTTTGGGTCTGTCGGGGTAATAATAGATTGTAAAGCGCTTAGAGCCGGTACTTACGGGGTAAGCACTATTAAATGCCCTCTATTATTATTATTATTATCATTATCTATTCCGGCAACTATCTGACCAGGGTTCTTTATATCTCTCTGAATACAGGAACTACAAAAACTCCGCCACAAGCCGTTCAACTCCGCTCGATGTGCTGGCCACATTATGGAGGACCCCCTGCATCCATTCAACTATCCCGATGTCAACAAGAACGACCTCACACGCATGAACTCAGAACCCAACGCTGTGTTTGATGCTTCTCATTTTGGTTACCAGGTATGCCATGGTGGTAATGACTCTGTGGGTACCCGTGGGCCAATCATGGGAACTGGTAATAGGATTGTGTTATCTGCTCATGCAGGAGTTCCCAAAGTCTCCGTATCCAAATCCCTGGCATTTTAAATGCACTAGGATTTGTTTTGACCAGTCAGCAGCATTGATTCTCCTTTAGGCATAAGACATGATGAGTAGCGCTAAAGAGCTAAATAAAGCGGAGAGAAAAAAAAATATCATTCTGTGCTGTTTGTTTCAAAGGCGCATTATCAAAATCTCCCAATAATTAATGGAATGAGGAAAATATTTTCTTACTATTGGTGTAATTTATTATTATTATTATTATTATTACTACGACTACTACTACTACTGATATAATTATTATTGCTATAATTATTATTGTTACAATTAATTATAATTATCATTATCATTGTTTTTGTCTTTCTAAATGTTGTTGTTGTCATTAGTAGTGGTAGAAGTAGTAGTATCATTATTGTTATTATTTTCTGAAGAGGAGAGGAAAGCTGATTCTTTTGTCTTCTTAGACTGCTTATTCAACACCCTTTCTGTTTGACACTGGAAGTAGTAGAGCTGGTCATTAAAAAAAAAAAAACAATGATCTCATTCTACACCTATGCCATCGGATTTATTAATTATTATGCATTTATTACTCTCTATTTAAGATTTCATAGAGTAATGAAATGGTCATTTAGAATGGTGTTTCGTGTATCTATGAACATCTGAGACCAGCCAACCTTAACCAAACACAGTCAGTCAGTGAAAACGTTTCAGGATGGAAACCCATACTCAACTGCTTGAAAATTTGTATCGTTTCTTTTATTTTTTTGTGTTAGTTTATTGTTAAAAACATTCTCTGCATGCGTAAGTAGGTTGCATTATTGTCATGGCATGTAATTTTGGGGCTTTCCTGAGAGGATTGCTCTCGTTTATAATCTTCGCCTCAACAAGTTAATATTATAAATGAGGGAACGGGAGGACGAGGACAGATAATGGTTGGAGAGAAGATGTGATAACTCAATCTTCATATTCTAAGCTCATAACCTTTTCGGCTAATCCATTACCTTTCCCTTCAAATATTCTTTCTCCACAGTTTGACAAACTAGAGCTGAACGGCCATGACATCCATGACCTTGATCACATCATCCATGATCTTCGAGGCAAAGACAGGATCTACCTGGGCTTTGTACTAACCGGACAACAGGCTACGCTGCAGTATGACGTGAGTAGCACCTGAGTTTCTATCAGTATTGCTCAACGAGCAACCTCTGCGATCGAATCTTTGTCTGTTCCTTATAATACTTTTCTGATACAGATTTTTTTAAGCCAGCGGGCTCTGATAAAGAGCAAAAGTCATCAAGTTGAAGAGAAGTGGCACTTGGTCAAAATATATGCAGATAACATTATAAATTATCTGACGACAAGAATAAATATAGGGTATCAAAAGGCTCTGCTCATTCAACTACATTGATCAGAAACTGTTGTAATGCATCATCGTTACAAAATCCGAAAAGACAGCTTTAGGTATGTTCTTTTGTTTGCTTTTAAGTAATGATATAAGCTTAGTTGGCTGTATATTTAAGGATAATAAATTTGTATATTTTTAGCCAAACAGCACGATTATTTAACCCGTCGTCGGATCTGGCTGGATATCTTGACCATTTTCCACTTACTTGTCTGTTTTCAGTTGTTAGACGATGTTTACCATATTGATTCCGATAGTTTTACAAAGAACAATAAAATTAAGCTTTTCTTATTGATCCCGTTTTTAACCAAATGCAGTAGTATCTGTACGAATCAGCTTATGTGTGTGTTTCGCAGGTTGATCTGTTGGATGAGGAGAACAAAGCACACAAGGCTGGACATTTCCATCTGCTAGGCGGAGTCAAAGAAATGCCTTGGGCCTATGAGAGACTGTTTAAGTACGATGTCACTGATGTCTTCCATGCTCACGGTCTCACCACCGATCACCCAGTTACGGTAATGCATTACTAACTGTGAACGTTGTTGATCTCATATTCCTTTAGGCTCGTGAGGTCCCTACTTGACGGAACATCCCTAAGGACGGGGTGGATCCCCACAATCAAACTGACCATTTGATTATTCACTCAAAGGCTCACAGATTCCACAACAATGCATGTCCTAAGACCACTGCTGGGGATGTTTGTTTTGACAACTACCTCATTCCCTACAGATCTTTGACCTGGATTCGGTTCATACCAAAGTTGGCCTCCGTCTATTATCTTATTAAACTTTCGTTTATGTCTTTGTAGTAATGATTTAGTAAAGTTCCTCTTCCCTGCCTCCCAGCCCCGGGTCCCAAGCCAAAGTTGCTAGACATTATTTGGTGCCTTATATTTAGTCACTGTTCAGGTACTGTGTGATGGGCTATTGTGCAGATAGCCCTATGTCATAATACACCGTGCTCAGTCTATGTCCAGATACAATAATGGGCAGGTCAATGTGCAGACTCATTAGAACAGTCCCTCTCGCAGCACTAGACTTGTAGCAATGCCCTTTCATGCAACTCTGACGTAATGTCTCCTCCTCTTCATCTTCCTCTGAATTGTATTTTTGTAGAAAATGGGTTTACAGAGGCCCCATATAGTCTGAGACAATAATACCAATCAGGAATGAAACGGATCTTTAGGAAATGGAGAATATTATACAGTCCAAGGGTACTAGTGTAGAAACGCTGAAAGAACTTTTAACTTTAAAAAAGAGTCCTCCTAAACAGCATTGTCGTGCTCCTGTGAGTAATCATGAATCGTTTAGATGTGACTCTTTCATCTCAGTTACTGACGCCAGAATCGTCATTTTAAATGATGATGTAGAACTCCATAGGGTCCCCCCCCCCCAACCCTTCACTGAAATAGTACGGCGTTTAAAAAGACCATCTTATTTGTTGCATTTTTCAGTAGCATAACGTGAAATCCGATAATCAATTCGCCATTGTATCTATGTGTTCCACAGGCCAGGGTGACTAGTAGGTATTACAACGGCAAACCTTTCATGAATGTTTCCGGGGAGGCAGTGCTGGTGGAGAGGCCGGCCCATGCTGACTACGATATCGTCGTCATCGCCATTAGCTCCAGCAACATGTTGGTACCCAAGGTATGTCCAGCACATGGAGAGGACGGTGGTGTATTTCTTCTAAGTGTCTATCTATCTATCTATCTATCTATCTATCTATCTATCTATCTATCTATCTATCTATCTATCTATCTATCTAT
>JBCAUA010053336.1:0-11554 GCA_038406235.1 Peronia verruculata
CCTAAATGCGTTCTGCGCAGTATCAAGTAGGGCTTCACCTGTTGCCTAAATGCGTGGTTCGCAGTTCTTGAGTTAATCACCCTCATCTTTTTCATTCTCAATAAGTTTGAAGTTCCCATAAATTAGTGGATTTTGAGGAAGTGCTTACATTTACATGCATACAAATGTTGTCAGTATGTTTGTATTTGTGATGCACTTGAAGGAAATGTGTCGGCCAAACATTGTAGTTTTTATTATGTAGAAGCAAATGGGCCAGATAGAATTTATAAGTATATGTATATTGTGTGACCTGATTTCACAGTTTTGATACAAATACTTTCTTCATTCATTGCCATGAAAAGAAAAAAAGTTAGTTGAATGCAGCTTCACTCTTTGAAATATCAGTTATCCACCTGCAAATGAATTCAGGGTTAAAAAGCTATTCTTCTGGAAGCCCTCAAGATTATTTATGCAAGATTGGGGAGAGAGTAGCATGATATTTTCCTCTCAAATGGTTTGCTTTCCTGTCACCCGAAGCCTTCAATCCTCATGTCATTGTTTGCAAGAGTGTTGCGCGATTATCGGCCATGCTGCTCATTATTTGATTTTAGGTTTTCTTGTCCTCAGTTGCAAATTCAACTCAATTTTTGTTTTTGTTAATGTTTTTTTTTTTTATATGTATGTGTGTGTGCAATTTTTTAAAAATTGTTATTTGCCATTTTCATGCAAATGGCATATCGCCCTGCAGCTTGATCAAAGCTTCATTAAGCAAAGCGTTAATTTTTTTAGCCTTAAAAGCAACATTTTGGTTCTTTAAAGCAGAAGATGGAGAGAGAGGATAGCAAAGAGAGAAGGAGAAATATTGGCAATCTTGCAAGGGCTGGTGTAGTCAGAGAGACATGTTAGAAAAATTTAAGGCTTCAGATAATTTCATTTGAATTGATTATGCTAGCACAACAGAAAATCAGGCACAGGTCAATGTAAAAAAAAAATAATAATAATAATGAAAAAGGTTTGTTGTGCAGCTAGCTGCATTTGTTATCAAATCATGGCCATATTGAGAAGAAAAATATAATTTATGTGCTTAATTGGCAAGATCGGGATTCAGGGGTTGCTATGACAACCATCACAAGAACCCCCCCCCCCCCCTTCCCCCACCCCGATAAATAAAAAGAGAAATATGCCATGGATGGAGATTCTTTTTAACTCAGTCTTTGGGTACCAGAGAAGAATGTTAGATAGAATCCTTCTCAATCATGTAGATGATTTGAATTAATTACGTGCACATGACACACAGCACACACTTCCTGAAACTGGGCGAAATCAAAGTATTGCATTTTTCTCATTTGTTCGTTTGCTTTTGTCCCATCTGTTACAATGGAAACAAAACATATAAAAAGGTTGAGTAGATTTGCTCGTATGTATGTTTTTAACAAAGACTTTTGGAAAACGTTCATGTAGCTGCAAATTTAACCTTTAACCATAATGCTGTCATTCAGCTGTGTTATATTACTTGGAAAGTGCAGTAGGTTTGTGCAGAAAGTGATGCAAAAATTTACATTCCATAATAATATGTGATGTGTCAATTTATACAAGCAGCCATTAGAAATGGAGTGCTGAATTTAATTGTAGCTGAAAAATATCAAGTAAATTTAATTCTAGCAAAATTATAGCATGTACAAGGGAACCTGACAGGTCACAGCTATATTCAAAGAAATAAGTGGCATATTAGAAACATACATAATATAAACTCTGCGACCTGGAAAACAGGAAAATCTGTAAGCAGCATACATGAATACATCTTGTGCTGTATGCAGGAGAAAAGCAGTCTTGTTCTATAAAAGTAATTCCATTTTTATAAGTCACAAAGTAGTTCTCTGTCTAGGTCTAACTTGGTGAATCATAATGATAGATCACCTAAAAATAAAAACAATGAAAAGTTTTCAAAAACTTGTCATATTATAATCTTTCCACGTAAGGTTCACTTATCTAAGAGAGCATTTTCACACCAAATAAATGTGATTCAAGCAAACATTAAATGAAACAGCAATGAAACAAGTCCAGTCCAGAATAAGGCTGAATATACTCAATGCACCCATCATCCATGAGTTAACAGCAGTATTGAGTTAGTAGCAATATTAGTATTTCTGCTCAGTCATGTTGGCATTCTTTTCTTGTGGCTTTTTTTTTTTTTTTATTATTTGGTTGTTGTTTTGTGTGTGTGTGTGTGTAAGTGTGTGTGGGTGTGTGTGTTTTTTTTTTTTTAGTCCTTTCGTGATAAAGTTTCGTTTAAAATTTTGTCCTGCCTATATTCAAGAAAAATAACTATTTTTATGATAAACATTATTCTGCATTTTTAATTAAACTAATGATGCACTACTTACTTCAGTTATAACAGAGGAGTTACAAGGTGAATATATGAATAAAAATATAAATATATTTAGAGAGAAAGGGAGAAAGATAGATAGAGAGAGAGAGAGAGATTTTTTTTTAGTTATTTCTACATCTTTTTTTTTCTTTTTAGATAGATTAGTCGCAGTAGTTGCAAGAATGAATCAGCTTCTAGTTTTGCTTTTATGGCTTATGTGGAGAAGGTTTCATGTTTGTGAAAAGCCAGAGCACTGCATTGTTATTACACTTGTTCTTTCCATTAGGAAACAAAAATAAAAAATGAACAAATTATTATTGTCAAACCAAAGAATACATTTCCATTATAGTTTGAGCATGTTTTTTCATGTCATGAATTCATGAACCTGAAAGATCACGTTTGCTTAAATATTCACACCACCCTAAAACTTTGAATCCCATATGGAAACATTCAGAGAGAAATAGATGCAGATTTAATGATTTTGGCAACTTTTTATACTGAAAACTATAATAGTCATTAATTCCTGATTAATATCTACTTCAACTTAGTAATCTCTCTTTTAGATATGCTTAACTGTTAAGTGAGTAATTGCTGAGTTAGAGTGTATACTTCAGATTTAGTGTGCTTACTTCAACTGTTCTTTCATCTACATCATTTTCCTTATCGTATTTGGCACAATATAATATAGCCATGATTTTACTGATGTGCTGTTAAATCCCAGCACAAACAAACATCATTTTTCTTAGAACTTGTTTTGTTTCTAGTACATTTTTTTTTTCTCTCTCTCTCTACTTGATAGAAATTGGAATTTTTAATTTTTTAATTTTTTTTTTTTCAGTATCAAGGACATTTTTCATGAAAGAGCATGGTTACAGACAGACGTCTTTTCAGTAGTGGTAAGTGAAACAGCTATCCTGTATGTTTTCTGAAACAGAAATTAGATTCTTTAAGAAGCTTTTCTGTCCTCAGGTTTCAAATAGTGCTCTCACTTTGTGTAGGAGTTGTAGACAGTCAAATGAATTTTTAGGGGACAGATATATCTGGTGCATTGTAATCCTATCAACTGTGTTATTTTGCAGTTCTCCTTCTATGTACTGCTTTTGGAATGAGTAAACAATATTGTGTTGTTAGTGGTGTAACAACTGAGTGCGTATGACATGATAAGATTGTAAATATGCTTTTTTTTTAAAGTTTGAAATTTGTGCATTTTGACTTAACATTAATTCCCCAGACTTGCAGAATTATGGTGCTTGATCATTTGTCTACTGCTTAATGTAGCTGTTTACACCATATTTTCAAATGGGCTTTCTAAAAAAAAATACGTAACCATAGCCATTAAAAGTTTGGCTGCAGGTGATAAAAAAGATGATATCCATAAAGGTATTTTCATGTAGATATGATAGTGTTCACCATTTGGTGTTCACCAATAGCTCACAGTGGTGTTCACCATTCTGTTTTTTGAAGAGATTCTTCATGGCTGAAATTATGTCATGACCTCATATGGGGTAAAGTATATGAGGAAAGGTGTACACATACTAAAATTCCCCTTTCACTACATGATAATCAAATGACCGAGAATAATGCAAGAGGTTTGTAT
The DNA here is from genome assembly GCA_038406235.1 of Peronia verruculata. NCBI lineage: Eukaryota > Metazoa > Mollusca > Gastropoda > Systellommatophora > Onchidiidae > Peronia > Peronia verruculata. Next base: position 3,945 of record JBCAUA010053336.1, read on the forward strand.
TACTGCAGACAAATCTTTATTCCCAGTTGTCTTTGTCAAATATTGTATTGGAAGGACATTAATGTACTAACCATAAACTGAAATCTCCTGTGTTCTAATGGTATATTTTTTTATTTTTTTTTTCCCTGATCAACTGTCATCATTCTGCACCAGTCTGCATTATGAAATGTACTAGATGGCAGCAAGTATCCTGATGTTCTCAGCATACGCAAACATAAATGTCATTCAAAGCTACAACAAACCTGAATGTAGCCCTCGTTTGCCCTTGAAAATATTTTCACTGAATGTGCCACAGCTCTTTCTGGGTGCTCTGGTAATCAAATACCAAATGGTTTCTACTTTTCCCTCAAGCTGTCACTGGTCTTATCAGCATAGCAGTCATTTTACCTGTAATTTTTCTCAGGACAATAAGACATGAGTTTTTGTCTAATATTTTATTGTTAGATAAGACAGAAAAAAAAAAGGTGATAGGAGCGTTAAAAAAAAAAAAAAAATAGGAGAGGAAGGGAAAAAAGAGCAGTAGTTGAAGACAAAATAAAGAAATAAAGAAAACTGGCACCATTGTCACAAAGTTGTCTGTAGATATTCAAAAGGCCTAACCCATGTTCACTGGCTCAGTCATGCACGAGAAGACATGAGTCATACCATGTCACATTTAAATCAGCAAAACATTCACTTTGTCCTTGTATGCTTAGAGTACTCCTAGTCCACCTCACTCCACACTTTCAGGTAGCTGAGAACTTTACAGCTCTGAAAGATATTGTCAGCTGCAGACAAACCCGATAATTTAGAACCGAAGTACCGTTCTGTGTCAACACTAGGGGTAAATATTTTATTGAAGCACACCAACTCTTTGTCAATTGATTGATTAGTAATGCAGCTGAGTAATATTTTAACTCACACCCATTTCGTTAAGCAACTTTTGTGTAGGGTGTGAAGTATAAATTGATTGATCGATAGTAATTATTTTTGAGTAGTCGTCATTATATATATGTACTGCTCTGTCAACAGCAGATGAAATATGAATAATGCAAGACTTCAGCTATGTTCAGTCATTCTAGTGGTAACTTGAAAAGTGTCTCCCATGATTTTTATGTTATTCACAGTTGCGATTCTGTTTTTGATATAACATGTATAGTATCTATCATTATTTGTCATCAGTGTTACAACTAAATCCATCCTACAGTGGTTATTTACTGTTGTCTTCCATACTTTGTATTTATTCTCCGGGGTAACTTTTCCATCATTGATCAGCTTTTTCGCTGATTTTCATAACAGAGCCTGAGCATCTTGTTTGCTGTTATCTTATGGCCAAATTTTATCACTTTTGTAGTGAAATAATTCTCTTACTTTAGTAACTGTAGAATTCAATTAATATGATGACTGGTCTTCCTGAAAATCCTGTTGTTTGCTCATCAGACATTTCACTATGCAGTACGTTTAATATAGGAGGCTTCAACTAATAGTCATATCAGTCAGAATATCACATTCTGTAAGTGAAGAAATACCATATTCCACCATTAATGTAATTATTTTCTCCATTCAGACAGGTAACATTCAAGATTTATTTATTGATTATCATTGGCAGATAGCACATAGTCAGTGATCTCAAACTGTTCATAAGTCTGCTTTTATAGACTGACTGTCCATTGATCAACCCACTCGTTGCTACATCGTTCATAATTTAGTTTATTTATGAACAACTGTCTCTAGATCTAACATCAGCACGTTATTATATCAGCTTTTTTTTAAATGGCAAGGTTTAAAAGAGACGTTATGTAGTTAGACAGCTGATAATGTTTATCACGATGGTGGCTTGTGTCCAGCACTTACTGAAATGATGAAATTACTGAAATTACAGGCTGAAAAGGGAGGTGATGTAGCTGGTGAGCTGATGACCTTTTTTTGCAACAGTTTAGATTGGTTTTAGTATTCCAAGACCTTATCAGGCCTTATCTGTGGGGATAAGTTAGTATAGATGGTTAGAACAAGTTCCTACAAGTCCATTCATGTAGCAGGAACAGCCATAAAGAGTTTGCCTTATTTAGTGCTGACTGTGGCCAGTTAGTCTGTTTCATTTGATCCCTGGTTGTTGTGAGATAAATATCAAAATGATACAAGGTTAGTGTGCAAACACAGGGTATCCATCTCTCTCCAGTAGACTCCTGTCTCAACGCTGTCTTATTCCTGTGAGGGCTCTCCGGTCTTCAAAATAGGCATTATGTCAAAATACCGTAAGAGCATGATCGAAGGGAATTTTATTGATTCCACTGTGTTTTGTGCCCTATTTCAACTGTTCATTAGATTGTGTTGATGTGTGAAGGAAATGAGAGATGAATTTATTCAACTTCATTGTCATCATCATTATCGTCACCATCCATGTTAATTTCGTTGTCACTATTTTGTTGCAATATCTTAAACTAAATGCCACTTGGACTGCCAGCTGGTAACTACTGTTTGAATAAAATATATAACTTTTACACATGGAGAAGTGATTGCTGGATAGTGGATGAATTTGCAATTTTTAAACCTGTTAATTGTCAGGGGGAAAATGTACATTTATGATACAGACATTGTCTTTACATCTACCACCAGACAACAACATCATCCACATCATCATTTTATACAACTTTCTTAAACTATAAGACGAATTGTTTAGTATAGCAACAAACATAAAACACCCAAAGAAATAAACAAAATCTGTGTAGAAATATGTATGTTAAAAATTGAAAAAAAAGTGATGTTACTGGCCAAATTTTGTAATCCTTTTGGTTTTTCATTGGGACAACAAAGACCACACCATCATCATTTTCATCATCATCATCATTAGCCACAGCAACAGCAGCAGTTTGCTATGCCCTAATGCAGTACATTGAAGCTGATCATGATTATGGGTTTTAAATTAATTTGTCTGTGTGGTGAAGACATTTTTGATATCTTGATGATACTGCTGTCTCGAGATGTTATTTTGTTGCTGATAACTTGATTTTGGTGATGTGGAGCTATCGATGAGATGGCTATCTGTGCTACCGTGGTTCTCCCCAACAGTGGCTAGTCCACTTTGCATTCTGTCTACCAAGCAGTCGCTGTTTACATTCAGTGGAATTTCAACCGACACTAGGATTAAAGAGACTATTGGGTTGTATATAAAATAATATATCATCAGACCAGTATGTAAATATATCAGAGACGGCTCTGAAATTTGAAGTATATATTGTTGTATTTGTTCGTGCTTGTGATGGTATATTGCCAGCTGAAGACTCCTTTGAAAACTCAATTTCTGCGTGCAATTCCAGTGATAGAGCTGTATCTACGCAACACTCCCACTGATGATAGCGCTATATGTATCCGGAACTCTCATGAAAGTGTGATGTTTATACAGAGCTGTTGTGATGATATGATTTCAAGCATTGTTATAGTGCAATGTTTATACAAGGATCTTGTTGAATGTAAGCTTTCGAAACGTCCTAATATCTCACTTGCTACACATGATCCTTATTGTGAATGTGTAAAGTGCATTAGTGATAATACTGAGTCTTGGAAAGGCCCTCGTCATAGGGCAATATCTACTCATATCTATGCGGTGTCTGCGCAGAGCGCTTTGTAGTAGTGTAAGTATAATATCGTGTCAGGACTTCAGTTGTCCTGTCATCTCTATGCAGGATTTTTATTGTTCCATAGTATTTAGCAAGGCACTTTGTCTTGTAATGTCATCGAAGGGATTTTGTTGGCCTATACGGCTTAGGGCGTTCTGTCGTGTTATATCTAGGCAGGCATGTGAGTGAGCAGTTTCCAGGCATGGCGTTTGTGAAAATGTAATGCGTGCGCTGGACTCTTGAGAAAACGTAATGTGCACACAGTGCTGCTACTCTGATAGTGAAGTTTTTAATTCGGGCCCTGTTCTGTGTTTCGAACATTCTTTACACATCGCTCTTATGATGCCTATGATGTTTGGACTTTTTTGTCATAGCGATATCTTCACACAGATTTCCCGTGACATACTGTGTCTACGCAGGACTCTTTATATAGCATGTAGAGCACTTTCAATCCAATGTTCTTGACTACTGCATTGTCTAGGCAGAACATCGGTTGGTAATGATATGGGATCTTCGTGTCTTCAGTCACCAGACTGAATCATCGTTATACAATGTAACTATTGACACTGCTAAATTGAATTGGTTTGTGTCCCCGAGGGCAGTGAGCTGATTTTGATGTATATCCCCCAGGGCTCTCATGCTTGACATGTTAAGCATCAGTCGCCCATTTCACATGCAAACCCAATACATCTGAAACAAGATATCACCCGCCAGTTCCCGCCACTGGAATCACTCATTCGCCGTTTAAATTTAATGCAAGGATTATCCCAATGTTTTGCAATTGCCGCTGGGTCTGTGCCAGGGGCAAAGATGAACAATCTCCCTACCTGATTTCCATTGGAATTGGAGATAAGCCCTACTGGTGTACTGAAAAATCCATAGGCTAGAGGATCCCGCTTGAGTGTCTATTGTTCGCTGAGATCTCTGTATTGTGATCAAGGGTAAATATCACACGAAACAACAAAGTTTTTTTTTTTTTTCCTTTTAAATGAGTCTGAACGTTTTGTTTGTTTGTTTTTTTTTTCTTGCTTGTGTCCCTACTCTTTCAAGTTGTTTGTTAAGCAACATGTTTTTAATCTTCTAGGGCCCACAGTGGGTTTTGAAAGAGTGTCGAGGAATAACTGCAATGTCATACAAAGAGAAGAATAGACCCACAGTCATCAATCAGTATACGCTTGTTTCTTGCAGTCATTTCGTTATATAAACATTATTTAAAATTTTAGTTTTCATCTGGTCGAACTGAGCTGCATGATATTTCTTACACTGGGCAGTAGGGGATCTACTCTTTGGTCGTAAACACTTCGAGAATTAATAGCTCGAAGTGACTCGAAATCAAAACAATATTAACACGGCAGTAAGGCAAATCAAACGTAAGTCCAACTTGCCTTGCCTCAGATTAGCGGCACCTTTAAGCTTGGCTAATTTAATCATGCGTCGTTTCAGAAGGCTTTCCTGTTTGGCAGCACCTTATAATAATTTGTAGATGTCGTTTTGTCACATACTGTAGTATTCTCAAAAGAGAGATGGAGAAGGCTGACTTAATGGGTATGGAACAACAATTTATTCCAAGGAAACATCAGCAAATAGATATATCGAGAACAGCAAAGAGGAATATTAAACCCTAAACCCTTAGCCTAGTGGCAGAAATCCTTGGAGATCCAGAATGAGAATGGAACGAAACGCCTCCATGTCTCCGTCTATGGTGTCAATCAATATGACTAATCCCCTTTGCTATCAGAGTCCTAAGGTGGTGATATGACCTGGTTACATCGAAAAAAAAAAAAAAAAGATTGATTTCGGTTTGCGTGACATGCAGGCATACGGTAACCGAATACCATCATAGATATCCCATGAGCAGTGAAACATGCAGTTTTTCGTATTGCCGGTTGGGTGATTCGAAATTCATAGAGATGATAGAATCTATGCAAAGGAACAGATAGCGAAATAGATACTTACAGAGTGAGAACGCCCACCGCTTTAAAGTATGGAGAGATTAGGTTTCCATTTCGTTCGTTCTTTGATTCCTGTCTATGCTTTCCGTGCCACGGGAGCTGAGGGCCTTTGACAGGGAACCTGACTTGAAAGGCGCTGACATTAGTTGTCAGACCATGGTTTTTCACAGACAGCTGCAGGTCACATGACCGGCGCTGGCGTCTTCAAGTGAAACATCAGTAGGGTCTTTAAAAATCCAAAAGATTGAGACCCGCAGAATAATAATTGGTTGTAGTAATAGTATGTTCTGTTGATGGAGGAAAAGGAGGATTAGAACGTTGTTAAGACGTTACGGGCTGTAATGATACCAACATCAAACAGTAACTTGAAGAATCGATGTGAACAAGGGGGAGGGGGGGGGCATGAGGGGCGAGACACCAAGAAATCATGTAATAATAAGAATGACTGTATCTAGGACAGTGAAGCTCCGAAAGACATGCTTTCCTATCAGTTTTAATTGACATTATAACCGTACTGAACTGTCAACCTTTGTAATAAGGTTTGCCATGGTGTGAGTTAGTATTAGTTTTGTTCTCAGTCAACTGTTGTGCAGTTTTCCCCGTTAAGTGTATGTATTCAAGTACACCCGTGGGTTCTGAACGTAATCTGTTCTTCGTTTTGTCAGTACCATATTATGAATAAGTTCCCACCACATCCCAAGTCGTTGTTATCATCCAAACAAACCCATATGCTGTATCATTTTGGCTCGGCTAACAGGAAAAGCTTGGATATATTGTACATATATGTTAATCAATGAAGGATATGGGGCGGTACAGGTCTTGCATAACTGTGGGCATACTATTCTTTCTAGTCCGCTGCGGGGAAACTAATTTATCATACAAGAATATGGAGATAGCCGAGATCCATTACTGCAGCAACTATGAAAACCAGCGCCGACATGAAAAGTGAAGGGAAAGTAAAACATGTGAACGTATCATCACATCACATTAGCGCCGTGCCGTGTGTATTCTGAGCAACCGACGGCAGTTTTGGTGATGAGAGGATCCAAGACACTATCAATTACTGTTCATTGTGAAATATGAAACCCTAAGGCTATGCATCATCAAACCTAGCTACCGAGTACGTTTTTGGACAAGCCTTTTCACATGCAGCTCTCATAATTATACTGAGGTCAAGAGAGAGAGAGAGAGAGATTGAAGTGGATGTTGCAGAGTGTAAATAATGCTGTTTTCACATTAAATATCGCTGCTGTGCATGCAGTTGAACGAGAGAGAGAAGAATGAAAAGAAAGAAAGCAGAATCCGAGAGAGGTAAGAACAAAATTAATACGTGTCGGTTGTCGTCTCATATGCCAACCGCAACGGGCGCAGAACCTTTTCAGTAATTCATGTATTTAAATGGGGGCGACTCCAATCAATACTAATCAAATTGAGAGCATCCATTAAACGTGGTGCATGCAATCAAGTATTGTATAATTGCATTCACAATGGATAGCCATTCACGTCACAAATGCAGAAAGAATCGATTTTCAGTTTACTTTGGAAGGACCATTTCAATAGCCAGCCTTTTTTCGCCCCGTTTTTTCCCCCTACTCCTTTTTCTTTCGCCCCGATCCCAGTCTACCATTTTGCTTACCATCACTATATAGAAACGGACAGTTCTGACAGTTGTTGGTGTCTTTTCTTGTCCTGATCTCTGATCATCCCTAGAGACCATTTAAAAGAGTTGGAAGAATCGATAAACCAGAGGGAGATTTGCTTGTCAGTTGAAACGGCCCGTAAAATGAACTCGATTCGTAGTTTGTCTGGAAGCTCTCACTGACTGGGCCAGTCGGCTTTCATTTCCATTGGAAGTGAAATCTCCTCCAGCTATCTCGGCGCCGTTTTGCATTATACTTTTTTTTTTTTAATTTAAAAAAAAAACTATAAAAATTATTTTTCCTTCTGCTACTCAGGGTGTCAGTCCAAAAAGATGAATTTTTTTTATCTGCTGCAATGAATAGCCAAGACGCTGGGCTGGTCTGTTTTAGTATATATATATATACATATGTAGATGATATAC
>JBCAUA010053347.1:0-11553 GCA_038406235.1 Peronia verruculata
AAAAAAAATCTATTGTTCCGTTTTTATTCGAATTATCAGAAATTCGCATTATCAGAGTTCGGTTTGCGTGGACTCGATTGTACTATATGTTGCATATGAAAAAATAAGTTCTACAAACTGAAAATATCATAATCAGCAAAGAAGCAAAAATGTTGTTCTACTTTCTGAGCTATAAATTCTATTCAAAGAGAAAGAGATATAGGATCAATGTTTCATTTTTTATTTATTTGATACATAAATTCTTGAACAACATTGTGGCCAAATTTGCCATTTAGTTCAAATCATGCATTAAAAAAAAAAAAAAAGACTTGCTAGAATGAGAATGACTACAAATCTCTGCAGCAAAACAATGATATTAAAAGCTATCTACATATACAATGAAGATAAATGCAGGAAAAAAAAAAAGAATGAAAGGAAAAGACAGCTAATAGGTCTATGCCTTTCCAAAATTGTAAAACATTCCCTGACATTGTAAATCTGCAACTATTCAGACTATTTGCAAACATCAGATGAAATGTATTTCATGGCCATAGTTTAGACACATACACATGGCAGCAACAAAAACAAATAAGCTCCAAAGCTCCAACACACATGAAGCCATGTAAATGTCATTCAAGCATGAAAGCAGAGGGTTGTTTTCAAGTTGAATTACAGAAGCTTGGGTAAAAGCTCAGAACTGTTTTCCACCGCCCCCTTCCCCCTTTTTTCCCTTCCTATCCTCCAACCAACAATTTTCCAAAATAAAGCAACAATGACTACAAAAAGAAACTGAATATGAAAATATGATTTTCATAATTTTCTGAATCTTTGACTCTCCTGTCAAACGAAAGTTCCCATCAAAAGCATATGTCATACACTCATTTAACAGTCATAAAGAGAAGGTATAAATATATCATATCATTAAAAATAGCATGTATGTACACAAATATAGAGAAAAGTTGGAGAAACACACAAGGAAAAGGGAGTTACAAATGCTTTATAGTCAAAATTCATAATTCATCCCAATTTTCACAAAGTGACAAAAGAATAATAATCCATCACTTTGTGAAAATTGGGATGATTATGACTGCTGATACTTTGTAAACTTTGCCTTTATAAAACTACAACAGGTGAGACATTGGTAGTAAGTTATTGTTCATTTTCACAAAATTATAACTTCTTAAATTTTTGTGAACAAATCCCTTCATAAAGTTTTCACATTCACAGAAAATATATATATATATATATATATGTAAATATTGTTGTAAGAGGGAAGACCCTTATGATTGTAATGTGTTTAAAAGAACCAAAAAAAAATGGATTGGTTTCCACTGGCAAAAGTGTGAAAATGTAACCTTTCCACCACTTCATCCACAATGTATCCAGAGGTGCCAAAATATTGATAGCCATTCATAAAAACCCTATAAGGAGCAAGGAAGGAGTTCTAGGAAAAACACGAAAGATATGAAAGGGATAAATAAAAACATCTATACAAGGGAAATAATCAATATGAGATTTAAAAAAACAAATGATCATAAATTAATACTATTGTTAAGTGGCTACTATGAACAATAAAATAAAATGAAGAAAAGACGGAAAAAAAAGAAAAAATTAAGAAAATACATTCTTTCAATATTCATGGCCCCACATAAAACTCATGATTGAAAGAATGTGAGTTTATCAAATGTTTAATATCAAGATGGTGAGGATAAATATGGATTTTTTTTCTTGTATGTACACATTGATTGACAATGACACACTAATTTTATTCCATCAAGCATTCATCTGTATGAGTTTCACAACAATCATCTACTTTGTTCTATCTACACCATATAGACCAAAAATAAAGAAAGAAAAAGGAGAACAAAACAAATCAAATCATTAAAAGTTGTAGAATTAGCAAATTTTCTTTTTTTTTTTCATTTAGCCAAATTGCTTTCCTTCGCTGGGCACATAAGATGTAAACAGGCATTACAAAGATAAATAAAAATGACTTGATCTACTTTTATTCGAAATATGTAACTAATGGAAACATTCTGAACTTAAAAAAAAAACAACAAAAAAAAAAAAAACTGACTAACAAACAAACAAATAAACAAAACAAAATTACTTAGTGAATGTTTCAGATTGTTTAAAATTGTGCATATTCCTATTAACAAAAACTAACATGACGTTTTCTTTATTTTCAGTTTTGACAACTTTGTTTATATCTTGTCTGCCTGGCAAAGAGAAGTAATCTGGTTCACTGAAAAAATGAAAATTGCTCCTTACAGTACTGAACTGAATGTTTATTAACAGGCATTTCCTCAGACAGAAGTTTGTAAGGGAGCTTTGGCTGAAGTGATAAGACTTACTTTCCCCAGGGAAACACAGCTGTTTCTCTGGTCTGCGACTGTGCATTGCGAATCATCACACACTGAAGTTTCCAGGATGAGTCGGGTCCCGTCCCATCGTGTCCAATCACAATTTTCTCCAGATCACCCAAATCAACGGCTTCAATTGTGAAGTAATTTGTCTAAAATACAGAGAAAGATATGAATGAGTAATGGAGATGCACAACAAACTGTCTGTTTTAAAAATAGTGTTTGGATGTTATAAAGAACAAATACAGAAACACTCACAACTGCAATGTACACTGCTAACAAAGGCTGTATAAGGAGGCCTACTAGTAAATAAATCATCATGCACATAGCTGTTTAAATGGAGGCAACACAAAGCTAAAAAAGAATTTTTTTTTTTTTTTTGACAAAGTGAAATGAATGTGGTGAAGAACCAAAGATCTCTTTGAAAATTTCAGAATTAGAACATTCATTATTGTAATGTCACCTCTACAAACAAGTTCAAACTTGTCCAAGTCTTAATGACAAAGTTCTTTGGTGAAAAATTATTCACAGTGGATAGTCCTATTCCATCAGTGACAATATGGTGCATAAAGGAGATTGCAAGGAATATAACTAACTCATGTGATCAATGCATACTTTGCCACTGGCAAACTTCTTGCTTCCGTCTGCATTGTGTCTGAGATATCTCTTCCCGCTGTCTCCATCATTGCCAATAATGGTGATGTAAACATTGGCCTCTGTGCCAGCACCTTCCTCTGCTTCCGTCACAGTTTTCACCATGTATTTTGTGGCTGCAGAGTGAAATATTACAAGTTTATTTTATTATCATTATTTTATTTCAAATTGATACACTTAAACAATGCTGTTGATGCAAAACTACCAAAGTCCTGAATTTCTACAAATATTTTTTAATGTATACCTGTAAGTGATACAAGTCAAGTAAATACTAGGAATAAAATGTTTCTTACTTACTGAATCTTTTGTTTGTTTTGTTTCATGTTTTTTTGCTTCTTTATTTTTATGTTGTTGTTTTCTTGGTTCTTAGATATTAGCCATGGTGTGAAGATTTTGCATACTTCATGACCTGTGTATCATCAATGCTACTGCACTAGCTGAATGGAATCCTGTCTGGCCAATCAACTTGAGTTTCCCCCCGCTGACAGCACAAGTTATATCTCCCCATTCATGACAAATGTTAAAATTTTCCCTTCCACAGGGACTGCCTAGAAACTACAGTAAGCTATGAGCAATCAAGAAGGATTGATATTCTCAAAAGCATACTATGCAGACAGTCAAATCTGCCACTTCAGAACATGTATTATTTAAATTTCATTGAAAACAGGTTAAATTAAAACATAAAGCAGCAAATGTTGACTACACTATTACAGCATCAGAGACATTGAATGAAACATCAGATAAATATGAAGCAGAAAGAAGTGAATGTTAAAATTAACAAAACGATTGAATTTCCTGATATGAAAGCGTTAATACATGCAGTTTTTACATTTCTAATTAAAATAATGGTTCAAACCTGTGTAAATTTATGTCCTAGGAATGCATTGCTCAAAAACTGTGAGGCACTTGACAAAAACTTCTTAGAATTTAAAAATGTTCAACTTTTAATTAAATGTATATCAAAGACAGTTCTTGATTTGGTATGTATTTTTGTGGTAGCCTAGTGCAAAGTATTCAAAGACATTTTTGAGAAAAACTGTGTTCAAAGCCTGTCATTCATTAAAAAACTATTCAACCTTTAAACACAATCTTCACAGTGCTGTACTTATTATCATGGAGAAATCTTTATCTTTACCTTTCTGAGATTCTACTCCTCCTTCATAAACAACATCCCCTTCCTTGTCATTGCATGAAAGAACTCGGCTGACATCAAACTCATGTTTCACTCCTGTGTGCCCATTTTCTAAAATCAGCTGAGAAACAGAACATATTTATGCTCATATAGACTCTTTCTGCCAGACTGAAAACTAATGATTAAATTATCCATATCATAGGCATAATTCAGGAGGGGGGAAAGGGGTGGGCATTATTAGGAAAATTCATAATCAAGAGTTTAACATATAAACCAAAACACTTCGACAACATCTGAAATATATTTTGGTTTTGAGTTCACTTGTTCAGTTCAGTAAAAAAAAAAAAAAAACAGTCTTGCCTGAGTTAAAACATTTCATCCATTAGGGTAATTCTGCTCCCATTGCTTTGATACCTACTGAGCTTTATGTAGGTATGCAAATGAGATGGGACAGAATCATGCAAAGTGTATTTAAGTAAACTAAAATGTTAATATGGTTGTATTTCATGTTTCATGTTGGTATATTTTATATACATCTTTGCATAGACACAAGAGCCAAGCACTTAGGCTGAGATCTGGGCAAACTGGAATGGAGATGCCTCTCAATGAGGTATTTCGAGAAAAATCACATGACCGAGGATTTTCGCTCACACACTGATTTGCTTACTTTCTCCGCGCATGGCAGATAATTCTTGACCAATGATGAGCTTTCCGACCTGTCACATCATATAAACAAAGCCACGTGTGAGCGATGTTGCCTCGATCATGTGACCGATCTCGAAATACCTCATTCCTCATATACAACTGATGTAGAGTAATTTGAAGATATATTCCTTATCTCACAGTGTGGATGGATACCCCCAAGTTATCATGGCTCCCTGTTTGCTGCTATCCTATAAGTTTCAATGAAATGAATTTCAATAGACAGGGAAACAGTCAAGAAGAACTGAACCTCTAGCAACACCGATCACATGAAGGGAAAAAAAAATATATGAAAAAATTCTATGGTCATATTCACACATAATATCATAAGTTGTACCTTATCCACTCTCCATCCTGGGCCAGCACCCAAGTCATTGTGCTCAAGACGAACTTTTCGTATCTCACCAATAATTTCAGGATCCAGCTGAATCTGTAGACAGAAGACATGAGATTTTAAAAGAAATATCAACATATTCACCCAAAGCACAACGTTCCTAAATAGAAGTACTTGTACCAAAACATTTCAATTCACACATTCTGTCAGTGATTTAGTCTTTTAGAAATTTGTCTTTTGATTTAGACAAATAGTCAATACAATTGATTTACAAATCTGCCATACCTGTCTTCCCTTGCACCACGGTATATCTTGTTCATGACAGCACTATTATATATCACAAATGATGGCTAATGTTTTCTCAAAGTTTATTTACTGTTCCAAAATTTACAAACAAAACCATACAATAACATGCAGACAGTCTATGAGAACTCTTTGACCCCACATACCTTCAGGAATAAACTTTCGAACGAAAAAGCACTGAAAAAGCATGATGCAGTTGATGTTATGAGAGATGTAGGCTCAAGTTCCAGTGATGGATTGGTAGGAATCTTAAAATTTTTCATTTCTTGTTTTTTAGTATTCTATTGCTGGTTTTTGGCAGTCTCTTTCCTTGTGCCTATCTCCACTTGAGACAAAATTATAAAGATCACTAAAGATGTAACAACATAACTCATACTCTGGTCAAACTCACATCAAACTCATCTGTTTTTCCAGTCTCAAAGAAACCTTGGCCTGGTGCACCGAGAGTAACGGGCCCTGAGCTGGCCTTGGTACCAATGACCGTGAGAGTAACTTCATTGTCTGTGCCGCTGTCGGGTGCCGAGCTTGTCATTGTGGTTACTTTCCAGTCTGTTTGTCAGAAAGAAAAATCTTCAAACACTCCATTTCAAAATCATTGTGTTATTTGATCATAGAATAGATTTATCTCTTTACTGCTGTCTTTCCCCACGTAAAATAAATTACATCATTTCCATTTCCAAAGGTGCCAGCAATTTTTGATACATTGAGACATGTAATAAATTCACCTCAGAAAGCTACCAGTAATTTCAAGATTTCTGCTGCACAGAATCATGTTGACTGAAAAGTAAAACTAAAAAAACAAAATGTGAAACTGAACAAAATTGAATGTCAGAATGATTTAGCCAGCTGTATATTAAATTCCCAAAAATTAAAGTCATTGTCAGTTCTATGGCACAGGCAGCAAAATTATACTGGCAAAGTGCCTCAGTCCATGTTTGGTAAAATGTCAGAACAATTATTTCTTGCAAATCAATATAGGCATTTCAATTCTTTCATATCCAGTGAGTTAGCCAATGAAACAGATAAAAACACTAATGACTGTTCTATTAACCAATCTCCAGTTCTGTTTTTTTTTCCAATCCAACAAATTCATACATCTATCTCACTTAGTCCCATCCACAAACCTAAAAAAAAAAAAAAAATCTCTCTATCTAAGCCATAAAAATCCAGATACCTATCTCAGTTTCCTTCAAATTTGAAATGGACAGACAATGAGACTACCAAACATACACATGAGTCAAGTCAATTTACTGAGTTTCAATTCTGAATTCCCTACCCCAAAAAATGTAAGGCACTTTCTTGTTTTTCTTAAAACAAGCAGTGAGAATGACCAATGTAATGATGAGAACTAAAGTCTTATCCAACCCACCTTTAGATCTGTCTTCTTCCTCTACCCTGGCACTAGCTGGCTCCTCCTCCTCCGTCACGATGGCTGACAGTGGCAGTTCTCTCTCCAACATTCCGTCATCTTCTCCCTCATCCAACCATCTAAAGGAAACAGTTAAGCCAGTCAATCACTGTCAGCAGATGTCACAGACAAACTGCACTCATTCAAACTGTCTGCTGCCAACACTCTAGTATGTTTATTCTGTTTTAAATAATCTGTTCTGCATTGAATGACTTGTGTTATTTGTTGGCGACCAAACATGACAACTAAAATTCTTTACAGGCATTTTGCTTGTTCATTTTCAACAAAGTCATCAGAAACTTTGACAACTAAAGATTGATTAGCAACTATTTCAATGAAAATTTAATCCAGTGTTCTGGAGAGCATCTTGCACAGTGAAATTGGTCAATTTTCAATTAAATATATACCACTGGAGGTTATTATTTCTGTTATGCATTTCAAGAAAAGTCCCACTGAGGTATTCCCTGATTTTCTATGGTTCTGAAATATTGAATGGTACTCAGAGTGTGTTCACAGCTTTATTTTCATCTGTCTACTATGTGGCATCTTACAGGTTTTTCAAAGTGCTACTCAAATAAGAAGATTAAAGATGAGAATGAAATAAGCACTATTCAATCAGAATTCCAACGGAGATCGCTTGCAAACTATCTAACACTTCCTAAGACCTAATTAGCTCATCCAAAACATTCTCAACTTTATTCTTACCTGTTACATTCAAATAGGAAGACCAGATTAGTTTCCTCAGATTCTTTGACCTTGACCTTGTCTAGATACCAGCCTGCCCCAGGACCATGTCCATCATGTCTGACCTTCACTTTACTCAGTTTCCCTAAGTCGACAGCTTCTACCCTAAATAAATCATGCTGCAGAGGAGACAAAGGATATAAACAAACATGATAACACATCACACTAAAGACTTAGCAAACTTTGTCTGAAGGATATCTTATTTTATGGTTTATGTTCTTAAACTACTGCTCCACTGGAGAGGAAAGGACAGCTGTTCTTGGAGTAGTGTCTGGTTCTAAGCTTATTTTCTTCATGTGATGATGTATAACTACGTAGAAAAAAAGAAAAATGTTTTACCATGGCTGAAGATCAAGCTAAGCAACTTCTTATTCATAGAAATTCTCTTTATAACTGTGTAAATTTTGCTAGTCAGATTTTAACATATACCATGACTTACAGATCCGGTCTCGAACTTGTTGGCATTAGTCCTTGACCCATGCAGATGGCGCCACCCACTGTCTCCATGGTCACCACACAGCTGAATGTACACATTGGCATTTGTTCCTGCACCATTTCTCTGACCAGTGTAGACATCCACAAAATAGTCTCGCACTGAGTAGTAAGAACAAAGAGGGACAATTATGTATCTAATATTTGGCAAATCTATATTATATAAATTTGCAACAAAACCCATAAAAGGCTTATGGATAGGAAAACTACTAAATGCATCCATATGAAATTTAGTGCATAACATTGTTGCATAAAGATTCTTATACAGCAGAAAAAAAGCTTACTATGATGGATGATATTCTAAAAAGGCAATAACAATTAAATAGTAAACTTGTGAGAGTGTTTGATCTGAATTGTCCGTTCAAAAGAACAACATATTCAAAACACTAAAACACATTTTCTTTGAGTAACATTCAGTGTAATCATCCCAAATACCAACATTAAGATGGGCATGCTTTAAGCCACCAGGCAGTATTGGTGTAACCTATACAAAATCTCCCACGAGGCCATGGGTTCTCAACTAGTTACTTAAAAGTGTAGATTTCAATTCATTGTAAATAAGGTCTGTATGAGGTAAACTCTTCCTAGGTGACAAAAAAGAGCCTGTTAATTCTTTCTCGTGATCCACTTGTTCCTACTACTGCCTCTATAGGACAATCAAGATAAAAACACTGGTTACAATGAACTCATATTGCTGGCAACTTTAAGTTTAAAGAAACAGAACTCTTCCACAATCTATAATGTGTGTTTGTTCATATTTACAAACAGTGCATTGCAATCATTGCATGGGAACATTCAAAGTGCAATGCTCATGTACCTTCCACGACAGTTAAATAAATCAACTGTAACAATCACAGGTGCAAGTAGAACACAGTAGAATATATATATACAGTCACTCAAAAAAGAAACAAGATTTAAAATTTAGGCAGACAACCTACCAGCAAGAGTTTGACTAGGATTCTCTTTCTTGACTGGAAATTCCTTCCAGTAATCATGGTCCTCCTCCATCCTGACCCACTGCTTGGCTTCTATCACATATTCTCTCCCTGTCTTGGATTCCTCCAGTTTGATCTGCAAATATCGTGAACCCAAATGTCACTGGCAGAGTTTTTTCATAAAGCCTTACACAAAAAAGAACACACAACTACAAATGGTTCAAAATATGTTTCATAATGAAACAAAAATTAGTTAAAGAAACAAGAGTCACACATCTTGATATAGAAAAGTCACCAATGGGAAAGAATTTTAAAACTTAAAATAAAGCCCTTGAAAGATGAAGGGCAAAAATGTCAGACAGAAGTCTTGCATGGCTGAAAACAAACATTGTGGCACAGACAACACCTTCATCTAAAAAAAAAAACAAAACAGTTTGCAGATAATAAGGATTATCAGTTCCATGCAATGAAGTAGCAGGATAGCATGTGATGTTAAAGGGGGATTATGTGATATTGACATTCTCACTTTTGAGTACACACCATCTGTCTGGTAAGTAAAAAGCTAAACAAAATGCACTGTACTGTAAACAGCTGAGGTCAGACAAGACTGAACTTAGCTCACCATGTCAACAAACCAGGATGGGCAGGATAAGAGATCAGTGTACCACTCCTGCTCATGACCTGTGGCATCAAAACCCACACGCACTTTGTACAGGTCTCCCACCTCAGTCTCTGTGGATATCTGTGTTTAACATACACAAGACAAAATTAAAATGACTTACGTTCAAGTGCTCGCTTTCACAATGGCTCCACTGGACATAACAGTTACATATATCTATCCAAGTTTTCACTAATGTTGGTAACTAATACAACTTCTCCTCAAGATGAAAAACACTTCCTGAAATGCTGATAATATTCACTACAACTGCACAGATGTCATAATCCCTATTTATATTAAAAATGCTATTTATATCATTAATAAGAATATTTTTGTCCCAGGATATTCTAATAAATCATTATACATAAGGCATTAATGACACAATTATGTCAAATTTAAAACTGGGCATTATTTTTCTTGCCTGAGTTTTCAATAATCCATATTTCATGCTATGCTGATAAGTAAATAACAACTACGCATTGTTGTCAAAATATATGATACTTTACTAAAATGCCCAACTCCCTTGCAAAACCAGTTTTGTTGATTTTTTTTGTTTAATCATTTGGAGGACTGAATACTTGATTGTGTAAAAAGCGTCACATCAAAATTGTTTCGAAAGGTGGACAACAATCAATAACACATCTGTGTAACCAGAAATGAATAAAAGAGAAAACATAAGGAAATTTTAAGTTTACTGTCTCATCATATGGAAAATGCTATAATAAAGCAGTAGAAAAAAGAACAAGATATGCAATATAGTGATTTGAATACATAACTACTAATATCATGCTTTGACCTTATCTGGCCTTTCTTTCATTACCTGGAAGTTTTGTGAATGTCCCTCCACCAAGCGCTGAGCTCCACCTGAACCAATGACTAGAGGCTCTGACTGTCCGAGGTCTCCATACAACACCATCACTACACTGGCACTGGTGCCGTGTCCAGAACCTTTGCCTGTCACTGTCGTCACTTCATAACAGTAGCCTAATGCATGAGACAAAGTATTAGTATGATATATTGGCAAAAAAAAAAGCACAGTAGAAAATGCTGAATTCATGTCAAATTTTATTGACCATATGTCACAGCAGTTAACTTTGAAAATGAACATCTTGACACAGAGAAGCCATAGCCAAATAATTTGTTCACTGGAATAGAATATGTCGTTTCTTTTTCTCTTCTCCCCAGGAAAACTTTACATGAAAAATTGGGCCATGGATTCAGTTCAGCCACTTGTGCAGCATTTATTGTTTCCTTGTCCTTCACAAAGATAAAACTTTTCAATGTCTCCAACAGGACACAGGTGTTATAGGGGATTTATGGTCCATCCTAGACAGCTGGGCAATTGGTGACAGATTAAACCAAAGGAAAAAAAAAAATGATGTGGCAATGATTTCAAATATCTGCCTATGTGATCCTGCATAGTATTTACCTATTTCAGGCTCTGGTTCCGGTTCTGGTTCAGATTCTGGCATTTCCATGACTGGTGTCTTCATTTCATCATCTTCCAGTGGTACAAATGTCTGGGGCTGCACTGGTTCCTCCACCACAGGTGTTGGCAATGGTCTGGCTGATGGCAGTGTGCCTGTCACGATAGTGCTGTTGTCATCACCATTTGTCAGGGTCCTCATTGTCTCCCCATCATCTTGGCCAGCATCAAACCACCTGAACAATTAAATCACAAATGAAGTTTAAGAACAAAATGTGAAAATTATCAAGTCTTGTTTGGCTTACATGACAATTAAAAAATAATAAAATTAAGGCCAAGGTCGGAGGTGAAAATCGATGTTGTGGGTCAAAATTGTTGATTTTGCGTTCTAGCGATATTTTTATTCTTTGACCTCTTATTGAT
>JBCAUA010053358.1:0-11553 GCA_038406235.1 Peronia verruculata
GTAGCGTTCTGTCTGTCGACCCTGTGTTGTTTTACACAATTGTTCACTGCTAGATTCTATGCATACCTAGAAGCAAACGATGTCAGAAACGGGTTTATGATTTCTTTCAATAACGAAGGAAGTGTGCCTTGGCAAAAAAGACATGCTTTACATTAAATTAAAAATATAAAGATGTAGTTTCCTTGAAAGACATATTTTTGTTACTATTGTTTTATTTAAAATAATATTAAATCATGATTGGTTTTGGAAAGATAATTATCTTATGGGGCATGCACAGCATGAAATCAATATGATATGCTTTTGGTTGTTATTGAATGAGCCTGCGTAAATAAATTATGCCTTTTGTATAATTAATGCATAAATTTCGTGGGACAAAATGGGAGACATTGCTAATGCCGCACATGATATACATAAAAGTACGTCAAGCTACTCATTTGTGAAAAAAGAGAACTTTACTATAGAGGTATATGATGGAGCCAATGGATCCATGAGAAAGCCCACATTAATATAAGCAACACTTGAGACCATTGATTTTTACTATTTTTTCCCTAAGCATTTCTTCTCAGGTTGCTGATTTTTTAAACCACAAAGTCTTTTTCCGCCTCGGGCTCAAAGGTTTTAACATTATTGACAAGCTCCTCCACAGACATTCATGTGAACGATACGCTTCAATAAATTTCAAACTGATTCTAATGACAAGGTTGCCATGATAGCACAGAACAAGATACAACACATCACAAGTGCAACACACTCAACACTCATGCTCAAACATCTCGTGAGACAAGGGCCTACTATAGTGTACTGAAAATCTCATTTCGCAGGATCGGGCGCCAAAATTTCAAGCAGCGCTTGATTTTCTGGATCGGTCGTGGGGAACGTGCGTTTGGCACCAATGGACGTGGGGATCGTTCCCAACAAGCTGGATTGGACCTCAGTGTCTAGAGATTGACTCCCAAGGGACTGTTCCTCCAGGCGATTCGCTACCTGTAAATCGGCCTATACAACCATGGAAACAAAAATACATAGGCAACTTGTAAAATACATAGATAATCTAGATCTATGTTATACTTCAGCAAAAATGAATGTGTCATGGAGACTTGTACGATACGTCTTCCTTTCCTCCCCCGCGGAGGCCCGGGGTTTATAAGTAAGTTCTCTGCTCTCACCTGCGGGCGGTGTAAGCCTGCTATCGGTGGGATATTCCCCATTGAGTGCCATCTTCGACCTTCCAAAGGAAACATCTCTTCTCTCTCTCCTTGCTCCTGTCTTCTATCCCTCTTTCTTTCCTCTATTCTTCTTGACGTGTAAACGTATCTTACCGTGTTTGACACAATATAGCCGTAATCGTGTTGGTGTGTCGTTAAGCCCCAACACAAACAAAACAGTCTTCATTTCCACCAAAATGCCAGTTCAGCTGAGAACTAAGCAGAAGATTTCTTTTGAAAGAAGGCATTTTACACCACCTGAAAGCAGGTCTTGTCTAGGTAAATAAATAAATAAATAAATTGAGCTCTAACTGAGCGAACCAAACCGCATATATAAATATTTCATTCAAATGACGGCCAGGAACTTGCAGGAGGAGTTCATCAAAATCAGATTCCAAGAGGCTCGTTCCATATTAATTAGAAAAAAAGAGATTTAGATGTGTTCTTAAGTCCTTGTAAACGTTATGTATCTGCCCTTTTAATTATATATAATCGTATGTAATCTTTGGCTAACATAACAATTTAATGTACCCAAATTCTCTTTATATATCCCGTTAACAGAAAGGGGCAAAAAACGCAACTCTTTCTTTGATGCTTAACTCCACTGTTGTTACCCACAAACATTCAGAGGCATAACGTGTTTGAGGGCAAGGGCTCATACCAAGTAGATTCAGGTCCCCGCAAAACAGTTTTGACGTGGTGCGCTATGGTTCCAAAGAAATTTAAAATAATATAAAACGGACTCAGTTCTGACTTTTCTTAGATAGTGCTCTAGAGTCCTAAAAATTCTATGAGGTTTTTTGATCAAGGTCATATTTTTCTCCCCTTTCTTATGAAGTTTGAAAACTAACGGCCGTCACACAATGCATAGTTTCACAATTTATAAATCGCAGAATCTTCCCACCCATATTTAAAATTTGGTCCCTGATTTCAGATCTGCTATCAAAAATAACTTTTGATGAACAGGGGGTTTTAATTTTTGAGATTGTGCCCCCCGCCTGGACCATTTTTAGACACGTAAGCAAAATTCGTCCGACAAGTCGAAGAAAATGGAACATGCCGATTGCCGCACTTAGTCCGCTGACCTCTTCCGGCCGGCAACTGACCGACGTAGCCATAATTACAACGTCTGTTTATGTCTATTTCTCTCTTGCACCACCAACTGTGACTTAGTTGCCGATTTTGTCGGATTATGGGAACAATATGTTTTTCGGCCAAACCGTAAGAATTATAGAAATTCATGTCTATACCATTAGGGTCTGCTTATCTCTGTTTATCAAATTGAGGCAACGGTCCTTGGGTCTGATCTGCTTTGTTCTAACCCTGTGACTAAGTGATATTTTGCCTCACATGCGATACACGTTGTATATCATTAACTGTAAATGGAATATTTCCCTTTTTGGGCAAAATAAAGTCTATTTCATCTTCTCATCAATCTCTTTTAAGTAAATTTATGTTATAAAATTGCAAGAAAACCCACTATAGGCTTGTGGACCCGAAAACTGCTGAATGCATTCATCTGAAATTTCGCACCCACATTGTTGAATAATGGATCTGTGTTTTTATGTACATAAACGCGAGAAAAAACGTACTATCTGTGACGTTATTTTTAAAATGCGATAATAATTGAATAATAAAGTCGCAAGGGGGCTTGATCCGAATTGTACGTTCAATAGTATGGCGTATTCGAAACACGCTGTCTTTGAGTAACATTCAGTTTAATCAACCAAAATAATATCAACATTGAGGTGCCCACTCTTTGCCATACAGTTTGCTTCGCAGGGCTGTATTTTAAAAAAAAGTCTCCCACGTCATTCGGTGGATTCTCTTATGTCTGTGTGTTTATTGGAGACCATAAAGGAAACGTCAGATTAAATCACTGTTGGGCTTTTTTTTTTTATCCAGCTGTTGATCCAGTTGTCAGTGTACTAATCTAAAAGATTAAGAGGGTTCTCTGTGCATGTCAGCAAAACAAAGGCTCCCCATTTATAGACCTGAAGTATCTTGTTCAGCAGAAAATAAGGTGGAATATACTACCACAAAAGTTAAAATAATAATAATAAAACTTGCAGGAAATGAATGGCATAATGAAGTGTTGCTGCAAGATACATTTTGTTTATTTGTCCGTGATGCAGTCTTTGTAAACTTTATTTTAGAAAATCTGCTTTAGATCTGCTCGAGCTGGTGTCACGAGTATCTAAATCTACATCATGTCGGACAGGACAGTTCTTTTATCATTTTCTCCACTCTTTTCCTGCTTTAGGCGACGACTCGTAGCTTGATTCCTACCTACATCTCATATAACCTTGATATCCAAACAGGATGAAATTTAAGAGTTGGTGACTACAGATAATGTGATGAATGATTATCAGTGTTACCATTATTGTTGTCGAAACCAGGCGTGTTGTTGGCACACTTTAACAGTTTGTAGTGTTTCCGTTGAAATAAGGGCCTTTATTGTCACGGTTATCAAAGTCTAGCAGCTTCAATATGAAAGAACGGCCATGAGACGAATAAAAATATCTTCAAGAAAGATAGAAAATCGAGGTACAATTATAAGGACATAACGGTCCCACTGAGCAGTCGCCAAGATGAGTTCCAGGACATATCCCAAACCTATGCCAAGGTTAAGCCTAAAAGTGTTGACAAAGTGGCCGGGACAGCTAAAAATGCTATTTTGACATTTTGCTAAATGCAACTGCAACTGCAGTTTTATTTGGTAGATTTGCCATCACGTTCAAGGGCCTTGAAGACTAGAATAACTAGTTGTATACTTTCTGGGCATGGGCATATCCATTTTGTACTACTTTCACAGGCATGTTCGACGCTTTGCAGCATTTCCATACAGGCCCTGCAGATTTCTTTCCTTAAAGCGCGATGGGTTGGAGAAATTTGTGACAATCGTCATGAGAGTCGTGAAACTGGAATAAAACAATCCACTCTGTGTGACAATTGTGTTGTTTCATGTATGAAACTTAGAAAAAAAAAAAGGTCAGAAGAAAGCAAACCTGCTCTGTTTACAACTTGATGCACAAAAACACGAGTGCTGGAGCTTAGTGGAAGAGTTTTTTTTTTGACAAAGCTGTACTGAAGAATAGTTCTTGAAGTAAAGAGGTAACTTTTATTACATTGTGTGAATGTCAGTGGCTGGCTAGTCTTGGAGCTCTCCTCGGATTTTTAAGTCCGTGTAGTTTTGAAGTTCTAGCTGGATATTATCCGCATCAGTGTCATGTATGTGTAGTTTTGAAGTTCTGTGTGATTCTCATCTAGCTGTAAAAGTTCTAGCAAGCCTTACTAAAGTTCTAAAGCCTAACCTTAATCTTAACCCTAGAGTTTGATGTCTCGTATGGTCGAATAATTGGAAAGTCGTGGCGAGGATAAGACGTAATAAGTAAGACTAGATACGAATAACTAGCCGCATTTAATGTAAAATTGTCTGGTCCGTGACCTATATCTGCAGATAGTGAAAAGCAATTATTATTACAAACTGAGATGCCTGTGCATTATAAATAATTTTTATGACTTCTACTTCGACCCGAAAATGGAAAAATCCTGACAGGAACAAAACATTTGCCAGTTTGATTTTGCCGGCATTTTTTTAGACCTGGGTGAAAATAATGTTTCTAAGAGTAAAATATGTTGTTGAAAGTTTGTTTCCTTTTCTGAGGTCTGGAAAAGTCTGTATTTTGCCGGAGGTGAAATTTGGTAATGGACACAGTAAGATACTAGGTTTCTATGTGTGGAGACACCGAAAGTTACATTTTAATTCCATATCTTAGAGCGAATTGTGCATCTTTTCTTTCATCTTTAGTAATAGGAATAATGTTATGTGGTGTCGTGGCCTAGCGGTTGGGGCCGTCGGACTCGGGATCTGAAGTTCCGGGTTCGAATCCTGACAGGTCCCGACATTTTATCTTTGGAAAAGCAATTAACACATTTCCTGACTCCACCCAGGTTTGAATGCGTACCCGAATATAAACAGTGATATTGTTAGACTGATGAGGATTTGAGCTCCTAACAGGCAGCCGTCTTGTATGCTTCCCAGGAAGCAGAGAACGTTTCTGAGTGTCGTCTTTGGTCTGTCATAACAGATTGTAAAGCGCTTGGAGCCTGTAATTACGGTGTTAATCGCGATATAGATACCCTCTATTATTACTATTATTATATAATTCCTAATCAGACTAGTTATTCACGACAACGGAGTAAAATGTTTTAAGTAGATTTCCTTTTCCCTCAATAATGACTGATCGATGAAATATAACGGTGATGATTTTTGTCTGTACATATTTGAAGTTCTTCATTGATCAACAGTCATGGGTGGGGGTCAATTAATGTAAGATGGTCTTCGGCTCGATCTCCGAGGGATGACGAAAAGCCAAATATTATCATTTCGTCAAACTAAACACTTTCATGAAAGGTCAAGTTTGGAGTTTGCGATATATATTTTACGTATAGACAAATAAATATACACTAGTAAAACAAAACCTCGTAGTCAGTCAATACAAATAGATAACGTATTTATATAGTATATAGATCACCATATGTTTGATTTCGAAAAACACCTCGTCTGTCTGGCGTGGCGTTGTCTCCTCTCAGCACGATAGTATTGGGAACAAATTGACATTTTGCACCACTTCCGTGAAGATCACGGCTATCTCTGATATTTAAAAAAGAAATTTAAAAAAAAAAAATTATACCTTTGGCTGTAATTCAAACACAGAGAAAATTCGTCATGTATACCGGCAGTGACAAATATGCCCATGTCTTTACACTTGGTTTATCCGCCTTTTAGTTCATTGTGCGCTGAACAGAATATAAGAAAAAGAATTCATATATTACATAAAATGTAAGAGCAGTCATGGAAATGTTGAATGTTTCACATCACAATGACCGTCAGCCATCAGGTAAAGACTTCACTGATGGTCAAAGATGGTATTCGAAACAAATTGCTGATAAAATCATAGATGCTATTTACTCTTTGTCACCCTATTACTCATTTGTTCTAATTCTAGTGGGATGTGTAGGCAATCTATTCTCTCTGTGTGTCTACAGTCGCAAATCATTTAGAGGAATGTCCATGTCTCTCTATCTCCGTTTCCTGTCTGTAATGGACCTGGGGGCCATTCTCACTGGCCTGACACGCTTATTCCAAAAATCGGTTTTAAACTTGGACGTTAGGGAAACGAGCCCTTTATCATGCCAGTTGAATTACTTTATTATAAATGTTTTTCTGTACAGCAGTAGTTGGACGCTGGTATTTGTTACAATGGAACGGGTCATATCTATTGTGAAGCCACAGTATGCACAATCCGTTTGTTCAAGGAAAAACATCAAGGTGATCATACTTGCCATCTTTGTCTTGGCTGCTGCCAGCAGATCTCCAATATTTTTGTTGTTCGGGCATGTTGACGTCCAAACATTGGCAACAAATAACAATCAAACTCGATTCTGTGTTATAGTGTACGACAGAGATGCTGTTAGATTAATATTTTGGTGGACAGATAGCTGGTTGTTCACGTTTGCTCCCTATTTACTCCTTACTGTCTTCAACGCTATCATACTGCACACCGTGATTCAAAGCAAAAACCGGCTGAAAAAAATTGTTAAACCTTCCTTGGTACAAATGAAGAGTATAGGGGAAGCTGATAAAATTGTAAAGCAAACTATTAACACCAACAAAAGACAAATAACTCCTGGCAAGAGTACTGCGAGAATAGTAACAAGAAGTAGCAAAGAAATATCCTTAGGAATAACTCTGTTAACAATTAATATTGCTTTCATGATTTGCAACTTTCCTATCAGCGCGTTTCTTTTAGGGCCCCATCACAGCACCTCTGCTGGGCTCGGACGACTGGGCAATGCTATCGAAGTTCTGTTGTTGCATTTGATGTATACAAACAACTCTTTAAATTTTTGCTTTTACTGCCTAACGGGCACGAAGTTCAGGAGAGAGTTTTATATCTTTTTAAATCATTTATTCAGAGGTCGCTGGGCCCAGTTATTTCTCTAATGGGAAACAAAATTTCGAAAATTCCTTTCAGATGATCGAAAGGCTGCCTTTTTCGGTTCGAAACACCAACAGGTGTGAAGCACCGACAAGGCCGCAAAGACAGGTAACCGTTGTGATTTTTTATATGAAAAGGTTCACAAAGAATGGTAATCTAGGCCGCGGGGATCTAGAAGAATCATAATCTGTAGATGATTCATGAAAGTGAAGGAAATATTAACTTCAACCCTATTTGTGACTAATGCAACAAGCAAGTCAGCATCCGCGACATCGAGACAAGGGAAGTTTGTCTTACACAGCATGATCTCATCATCATCTACTAACTGCTATTTTAGAGTCGACCAAATGAGTGAATACCACAACTTTGGCTGCATCTCCATAGAGGACGAAGAACTCAAAGAGAGAAAGACATGAACATCATCAGCTGTCATAATATATTTCATTCTTACTTCACCACTGAAACTCTCCACTCTTCACTCGCAAATTCGTTCTGAAACGATAAAAAGAGATATTGTGGCATGAGAATGGGAACTTCTGCCAGGAAAAGGAGTCAAAGCTCAAATGTCAAAAAATATTGAAGTCAAGACCCAAAGGCTCTGCTCAACCCTGTCTAGGGAAAAGGTCACTATTTTTTGCTGTGCAGGAATTATCTCCATTTATTCACCATTATCAATTAGGGTCTAATCTCCGAAAAAAAAAGACCATATGACCAAATAGTATTTTTTTCCTTTATTTCTGTCTCCTTATTTCCCAAGTTTCGATCTTCTACCTGATGTGATTTATTATATATCATAGATCTGCGGCTAGCAATGTGTGCAATATACTTTGTGTCACTTTCTGAAGCATTGTGTAATAGATGTAATTTCTATCACAAAAAGCTCGGGTTGTAATGAAGAATAAGGTTGATAGAAAGACGCTCAACGAGTTAAAACAAGCCTGACAAGAAGCAAGATCATCCACTGTGAAACTGAGTTATGGAGGCTATTTTTGGTGATGTATCATTTAATCATGCAACTAAAGGCAGCTTACTTGTATGAGAAATCACAATTGAAAATAATTACGCAACAACAACAAGAACAACGACTATAAACCAGGTTGATATATCCATTCTGAGGCCTTGAAAAGCTGGTCTTTCAACGGTTGACCGGCATTGCGTGGAATCGAAACGATCTCACTGAACACATAACACAATAGTGTTATGTTATTTTTTGACCACGGTTGTGGACACCTGAGATAACCACCACTACAGGAGGTTGAAAAGCTTATAAAAACCATAGCCATTGATCGGCATTCTAACGTGCAGATCCTGGCTCAGTAGGGCTCGATATTTAATGATAGATCAATAATATTTCGCTTTCTTAAGGCAAATAGTGCAAGACTCGATTGGGATATCCGCTCGCCATCATTATCGGGAGCTCCAGTGCCTGAAACTATATGTGCCTGAAATGTGACTGACCACTGGAGATGCTACTCACACCGAAAATCAGTGAATATTTTCAACAGAACCTCTAAAATCATGTTCCTATGGCCTAATGAGATGATTTGTTCCATTTCTGCTGTGTCGGAGTACGGTAATGCACATGTTGTCACAGCAAAGGTCAAGACACTTTTATTTCTTACCAGCAAACACATGGCGGTCATGTATAGGCCTCCCAGAACCCTGAAACTACTCCATGGGCTGAAATAGGGGTTAGGGAGCAAACAGGGATTAATATATATATATATATACCTATATAAATGTCATAGAAACCATGGAGAGAGCTTTAGAGTATGAAACAATCATGTTTTGAGTTTAAAAATCAGATAGGAAAGCTTCTTTCGAGTATTTTTCTCATTGAAAATACTTTTTTCTAATGTTTTCCAGCACAAATATATATATGCGATCTACTTTTATAATGCAATAATTATCATGAGCACAATATAAACATTTGTTAAAAAAATGTGTATAGATATATAAATAATTATATATCATATATATAATATAATTTTAAGGTTTTGAGAAATTTGAGATTTTGGAGTCAAATTTTCGAAAAAAAAAAAAAAAAATCCCTGACCTTTCGGCATATCAATTTAAAAAAGAAACAAAATGTGAAATAGAAAATAAGCCTTCTATTAAAAATCTGGGCTGACAAAATTTAGAAACTGATTTGAAAAATGCATACGCAAAACATCAAGCAACTCAGTTGAAAAATATTTGAAAAATCCTTTTTGAATTAAGTTACGCAGCATTGGGTAAGAAAATGCAAAATGGCGGCCGTTGTTGTGGCCACCATGAGTGCTTTCATTTTTTTTTTTTTTCTTTTAGATTGTTATCTATAATTTGAGCATGCCAAAACCGATGGTAATAATTAAAATCATCTCCCTCAGCGATTTTCAAAATGAATCCCAGGACACTCCCCTCCCCCTTCCTCCCCCCCCCTCCTTAATGGAAATCTCGAAACAATATTTTTATACACCAGTATAATTGCTTGTTATTAGTGTTGTGAATGCAAATTTTAAATAAAATTGAAACGTTTTTATCATTTCCATCTTGGTTGTTTTCATTTCTGGGAATATGATGTAATCATAGCCATGTGTTATTAATTTTAATAAATGTGTGGCATATAAAAGGATGGGTGGGTGAGTGGATGGATGGATGGATGGATGAGTGGATGAATTAATGGATAGATGAATGGATAAATGAATGGATCGTAGGATGATAGATGGTTGAAGGAAGAATAGCTTATCAGGTAGAAGCAACTATAAAAAAGTTGACCAGAGATGCAGAAAAAATGGACACATAGACAGACACATGGACACACAAACTGATAGGTTCATAGATAGGCAGAGACAGTAACAGACAAACTTACAAGCGGATGGATCGACATACACATGGACAGATGGATGAATAGGTAGACAGAAAACAAAGATGGATAGATATTTGAATAGATGAATGGATAATTAAAAGATAACCAATGGACGGACGGATAGATAGATGGAAAGGCGGAGGTCATTGTCGACAGTGACAGTTTACATGTGGTAAACAATATCTCCAGTGTTTTACATTAAGGTTCTATGACGGAAGACAACAGTCAACGTGCAAATTCCTGAAATAAAATAACTCCTTCGCATACAGAACCGTTGAGCGATAATAGCCATCAATCCATAGTGTTGTTCCTGTGAAGCTGAATATAGTGACACCTACCTGTTCGTATCAGTTGTAAAAAGTGATCGCGTAGTCTCTACTTCAAAATGTACATCAGGCCTACGACCATTTTTGAGTATTCTCGGCCTTTCCCACACCTTTCTGCCAAACTGCATGTACTAGAGTCAAGTGTTTCCCTTTTTTTTTCCCATGCTCCCTAAAGAATATTTAAATGGAAATATCTTTCAAGGATGAATTCCCATGGAGTTTTTGAAAATGTCTACCAATAACAAAACGATAGCCAGAACATATCAATAGTATCAGATTTCTTCAAAAGTAAATGTAATCAGCTGTTAAAGTTTTACTCTGCTCCTCATGTTAATAGGCACAAGTAAGTCACTCAAGCCTGCGTGCATGAAGTCACAAAGTTTCAAGATGCTGAGCCTAATCTATAATCAAAAACAACTACAGGAATTTCGCACTTTCATCTTTTCTTTATGTTCTGTGTGTTTCTCTCTCTTAACCTATCCCCCTATAGCTTTTTCTTTCGTTTTATATTCAGTCGAACGTTTCAAGAAGTTCCATCACCAGTAAGCAGAATTTCTCTGACGCTCGTTCACTCGCTCTGCCGTTCGCGTTTTTTTTTTTCTGTTTCTGTGTCCCTCTCTCCATCCCTTTCCCTTTCTCGCTCTATTAATGTTTGTGCTCAGAGTTCCTCTCGACATGACATTTTATAATATTATTAGCATTATACAACTTGCAGAACAGTTTTGTTAGGTCTGCCAAAGGACCGCCTCTTGTTGGTCTTAATACAAAAGTGGCATGTGGTAACTTGCAGCTTGAATTAACGTTGTATTTAAAACAAAGCATGACCCACAAGGAATTAATAAGAATAAAAACAAGAACGGTGGTTGGAGCGACTAGTATAAGCAATGACAACTCTAATAATTGATAATAAATATGAAACAAACAAACAAACAAACAAACTGTAGGCAACACATTTCTGTGAAAAAATATTCCATCCTTTAATTTGTTTGAATGACATGTCAGCAGCATAACAGACTTTATTTCACTGTTTGCCACACTAACTCATTTCAACATAGCAAAGACTCTACGTCATGGACTTGATATTTTAAAAATGAACATCGTTATTCCTTTTAGAGATTTAAAAAAAAGGGGGGGGGCGGGGGGGGGGGGGCAAAAAATTCTCACTCTCT